>VYZV01007106.1:110172-125824 GCA_013401275.1 Pandion haliaetus | reverse complement strand
TTTTAAACAATGTTCCAGTTTCTTTCCTTCACCTCTCCTTTCTCCCATCCCTTAAATTGTCTTTCAGTTGGCTATGTTCCTTTATGACTTGGGGAAAACAGCACTTCGCATGTAACTGTTACTTGTACACTGGTTTGTATATCTTTAATGGCAAAGTATCAATTTGACCCTTAAAGTGCAGTTTTTTCTGGGAAATGTACACGCTAAAATCCATCTTACTGAGGAGAGAAGAGAGGAAAAAAAACAATGATAGAACATCAGTGTCATTTAAACATCCCGTCTGAAAAAAGTACCTTGAAATACCGAATCTTCATCTTAAATGTAGAGATGAAAAGAATGGTGTGGAACATGTAAATCCAGTGGGTTCTCCTACTGCAATGACAGCTACAGCTTTTGGGAATGGGTTTAGAAGTGGTCCTGGGAGTTAAGTGCTGCCCTCTGCTTAAAGGAAACATGCCTAATTTAGAGGAGACTGAGATAGATAATGTGAAGTGCACTCATAACAATATCAAATAGATTTTAACCAGAACAGGTTACCAGAGATGTTTTAATCCAAAACTAAAATTACTCAGAATAGTATTAAAGAAAAAATAGAAGTTTTGTAGAGCATCCAGTACTTCCTCTTTTGCAAGAAGTTTATTTGAATGCAAAACTTCTCCCTCAACATTTTAGGAAGATATTCACTGCAGGTGACTGTAAATAGCTTTTAGCTGTTCTTGTTTAGGAAATATGTGTTGTTCAGATTTGTTCTGAGTGTGGTGAGTTGGTTTGGGTTTGGGTTTGGGGTTTTTGTTTGTTTGTTTGTTTGTTTCTTTAATGACTACTGCATTATGTCAATTTACCTTAAAAAAAGAAGTGTAATATTGGGTCTACTCACACTTAAGTTTAAAGACAGACTTCAGTTGGTTCTGAAGTACCAAGTACCATATTTTACTCTAAGCTCTTGTTGAATTTTTTAGGTTTTTTTTTATTCTGTGACAATATTCTTGCAGAAATAACAATTCTTAGGTTAAATTATTTTACAAAGTTTCAGTAGAAGTATTTTTGTCTCAACTGTCTCTTGTTGTTCAGTGAATAACCTACTGCATGCTGAATAGTCTCTTGTGGTGTGAGATGGGTAATGGTTCAAGCCGTAACAAAATTGTAAAGCATGTCATATTTGTGTCTCATACCTCTCACACCTCATACTTTGCACTTCACTGCTATAAAACAGTTAGCAGATGCAAGTGAAACACTGAACCCCGTGCAGTGATGTGAAACAGAAATATGCTGGTAGTATGTTATCTTTGATTAAATTGTAGTTGGCACATGGATGCAGGACTATTTGGCTAATCTTACTGTTACTTTTAAGAAGGGATTGGAGTGACAATAGTGTTTCTATGTGTCTGGACTTTTTGGATAAAGTCTTTTTTAAATTTCAATTTTTTTCTGGACAGTAAACCCAAACACTTAAATATTAACTTGTGGCCAGGGCTCCTTCCATGTCTGGTTGTGATTAGAGTTGAAGATAATTCTTAAAAATTTAAAAGAAAACAAAAGTCTGTTGCGCTTGCAGGAGTTCCGCAAACGTATCATTTCATTATTTATATTCTTTGCTAATGTAATACTGCAAAGCTTATACTAAATTCAATACGAAGTCTTTTTGTCTTTATAAAAGTATTGTGAAAAGCCTATATTAACGTGGTCTTTCTCTAGACAATTTACATGATATTCACAATAGTTGGGAGTAAACATTAATGTACAGATAAACATTTGTGAAGCTTTGAAACAAAGGTTTTAATGTGAATGTTATTAATTTTTTGTACTATGTATATTTAAGTGGAAATGACTGTGGGCTAAAAGCTTAAAAATTTAAATAGCATTTACTTATATATATATACTGGTAACTAGTATTGTTTTGAGAGATGATGTAAGTAACAGTGCTTCATTGGCTGGAATCTGTAGTGAATTACAGTGTTTCTAATGTGTCTAAACAAACAACTTTGGTATCAAACAAACCAAATTGCCCAGGAAAGGTTGAAATGCTTCTTCCAGTTTTTGATTAACCATTAGTTGGTAGTAGGTATAAAGCTAGATCAGTAATCCTGATATATAGAAATAAGCTGATTTTTATGTACATATATATAATAATAGAGTATTAAAGATACTATTTGTTACTTACTGAATGCTGATGCAACTTCCTGAAAAGAAGTAATTGTATTGCCATCTTCTGTTCTCTGCTAAAATTTATTTGGTGTTTTTTTCAGGTAAACACCAGAGATTTCTTTTACTCACTAAACTTACTTTATTTTTTGCTGATGTTGAGTTCTATTATACCTTCTCAGTCTTGAAAAGAAATATTTTGAAGTTTTGAATTTAAAGTGGGTTTTGTTTTGTTTTGGTTTGTTTTTTAAAAAAAAGCCAATGTACTTGTAGACTGTCCATTTGTGATGATCAAGACGTGGTTAAAACCACAGGAGCAGGTCCCTTAAGCCTCTTTGACCTTGGGTGAAAAATAAACCACTTAAAGAATAAGTCCAAGAAAAGGAAATTTACTGCAATTGCTGTTATTTATATCTGCAGCCTGGTGGGAAATAAGATACAACTTGCTGTATGTGAGCGCTGCGATATCTTCGTTTCATAGGGTGCATCAACCATAATGACTGTGTTTTACATCAGCAGGAGAGTTCGTGAATATGGGCTGGGAGATGCCAGTTCTGGTGTCTGCTGGGCACACAGCAGAAACATATGGCACCTGCACTTTGCTGGAACACTGTGGTAGTTGTGGGTATCTGCACTAAGTACCATGCTTTGTGTGTCTTAAGAGATGACAGAAAGGGCTTCAGAATTTCTTTATGTTAAGAAAGGAGCTGTGTAGTCAAAAAAAGGGGGGAGCAAACTTGAAGAAAGTAGCTGAAAGTGACATAGAAGTAAAGGAGCGAATTGTCACTGAGAACAGCCAGTGCTGAAGGATTTAAACCAAAGATACAGTACGTGCTGGTGTGCTTGCAAAGTCTCTAAGCACAAGACTTGAGGTGGAACATGGCAATACAGTAAAACTGGGTGGCTTGCTCAGTGCTTTTTTTCCAAGCATAATTGTGGAAGCCTCATCATTCAGTCTCGCAAAGGATGACTCGTTACACAAGAGACTTGGTGAATTACATGTGTACGTACTCATACATCATCATGTTTTCCATCCCTATTTATTTGCTTACCACCCGAATGATTGTTAGGGTATTCTCAGCTGCAGAAGTCTTCCAGAAATCATCAGAGAAATAATCAGTCCTGTGAATAATCTACAAAGAAGAACAACGACCTCCCTCTGGGACAGCGTGCCAAGAACATGATGAAGTACTCAGTGTCTGAAAACATATGTCTTAAGGCTAAATGAGGACATGCGCAAGCCACCTTGAAATCCTTTGGGCATGTTATTTTAAGACAAACAAGTTGATTCATTTCTGCGAGAAGTTTAAAGCATCCAGGAGGTGATTCAACCAAATTTGCAGATTTCAAGTCCCTTTACAGTCACAGTGCATTACTGTTTCCAGGGATTACTGGTTTTTTAGGGCTGGAGACCCTCTGGTTGGGACTTCTACTCAGTATTTATTAACCTGGTGGAAGAGGTGAAAAGTAAGGTAATAAAATATGGCCATGATACATATTTAGTCAAGGTTAGGAAGGGGATTTGAGAAACTCTGGTATGCCAGTGTTAAATTGGAAGTTTAATATAGATGGTGACCCCTAGGAAGCTTAATTCTGGAAGATACGATTTCACCCATTTATTCAAACAGTTCTGAAATTTGCTTTAATATTTGGGAGGGCAACCGGAGAATATTGTAGACGGTGGCTAGAGAGGGTTGTTACTTTTTTGTTCATACTGATTTAACAATGGGGGAACTGAATGGTGGAGTGCACAAAGAAGGAAATAATGGGTTGAAGTGGCCATGCATTTAAAAACAAAGCTCTGAAGGTTGAAAAAGAAAAAAATATCAATCCATATTGAGACACCTAAGCTACCAGTTATGTTTGTCAAAGCCTTCTGAATGTACTGGGAAACTTGAAACTGTAGATAATCTAGGAGTTGTAAATCATAACTGGGTTCATATTTAGGCATCTGCATTTATGTGCTTAGAACTGAAAACCTTGATGATTATATTAGAGTGCTTTAGTTATGTTTGTCCCACCTAATTCATTAGGTTTTATTTTTTTTAAGGCATGTAAAGAATTTCGAAAGAATAGCAACAGAACTGATATTTAAGCATGGTTTCCATTTTGTAATAAAAGACTGAGGCTAATTAGGAGAGAAGGCTAAAATAGCATATGGCACTTGTATGAATATGAATGATCTATATAGGAACACTGTTAAAACAAGGATTGAATTATAACATACATATCTAGTGATGAATAATAAACTGCTTTTGAGATAACTAACTCAATGCTACAGCTGATAAGACTGAAGCCAAGTTGACTTAGATGTTCAGACTCACATGGCAAGTGTTAGTTGAGTGGTAAAGCTGAGTTGAATCCAGCTTTATTGGTTCTGGGTATAGACCTCTATTCCAGAATTTGCTAAGCCTCAGCATAGTTGTCACCATTGTCAATGGCTCCTATGTCCTTGAAAGCCACTTCTGTACACACTTGAAGACACATGGCATGTGTCAGGCTCTGCTTCCCTGAAGGTCCATCACTCTGGAGTGACTTGAGATGCACTGGAAAGCCCACAATGGGCAGGGAAGAGTGGCTGACCTCCAGTGCCTGTGTCCTGCAGCTATTGCTAAGGTGGCAGGAGGAATGGGGATCAGTAAGGGCCAGCGAGGAGGGAAGGCTGGTCACAGCTCTTCCTCGGTGGCACAGTGCTTCTGGGGGCAGGCAGCAGGAGGCTGCCACTGCCACGTGGTCTGGGGCGTGCTTCAGGGCCTGCTCAGGCTCCCAACATGGACGTATCCTGGGATTGCTGTAGTGGGGACTTGCCATTTGTGCTCATACCTATGACCATGGGGTTATGTGGATATTAGTGCTCCAGCAAACAGAAAAGGGAGAGAGGCTTACAAGTGACCATCAGCTCCAGAGCAGATGGGTTTGTGTTTGTGGGAGATGAGCATACGCTTCTAGAAATAAGCCTGTGACATCTGCTTTCAGCCTGCTGTAATGTTTAGTGCTTTTCAGGTCCAGAGCCTTATTCTGGAGAAGCCAGCCAAACAGCATCTCATACTGGCCTACTTTTCATCTCTCCAGAGAACTAGAGAGTAGTTGGTGTTCTTCTCTTCTATATTAACAATTTAAGGACTGGATGAATTTTGAAGTTAACTAAAGAAAAGTTGAGATCAAATTATTTTTGTGCACTTGCTGTTGAAGAGTGTTACTAAAACTTCCTAAGAAGTATAAAAGCATTTTGAGTTAATAACAACATCTGGAAATTACAATAACAAGGAGACATAAGGGGCGTCATCTGTCCTACTAAATTTCTCTTACTTGGTTTGCAAAATATCTGACTCCCTTAGCAGTACTGTTGCCCAATTGGCTTCCTGGAGTATGAGAGCTTTCTACATTCCTCACGAGTATCCGGCATTGGACATGATCAGACGCAAGCTACTGGGAGAGATAGGTCTATATTCCTAAGACTGTGGACAAGGAAAACTATTTGGAATTTTTCAGCCCTCTACTGCCTTGAAAAATCTCGCCTGTGAACATAAGTTTGCCAAGGTCATTTCTTATTTGTGGTTCTGTCAAGTGAAAAATGGACCTCAGCAAAAGCGCTCTAGCCAGTGAAGCTCAAACTGTGTTCTTGCATAAAATTGAACAAAGTTTAAAGCTATGTGTATTTGCGGTTCCTGTAGTCTTGGAAAAGCATCCACTTACTTATTCAATTGGTCACAAAATGTACTTTCCTCTTTACTTGTTTTCTTGTCCCTATGGAGATAATTAGCTAAGTGTTAGATGAAAAAATAAGGACTGTATGTTTAGAA
Organism: Pandion haliaetus; assembly: GCA_013401275.1. Classification (NCBI taxonomy): domain Eukaryota; kingdom Metazoa; phylum Chordata; class Aves; order Accipitriformes; family Pandionidae; genus Pandion; species Pandion haliaetus. The sequence continues at coordinate 119,879 of VYZV01007106.1, read as the reverse complement.
CAGCACATTGATAATTCTGACCTTTGCTCTTTAGACACCTCGTTCATACATAAATCTTTATGTAAAAAAAAAAAAAAGGCACTTTGGGATTCTGAATTTTAAACATTTACTTCTACCAGTAAATCTGTCTTGAAAAATAATTATTTTCTTGAAGCGATGCCTGCATTGCACTACATAGACTGCAGCATTAATTTAAAATGGAAAAAATCATACTGTGGAATCGTGTCTTGATGTCTACAAATGTTGCTTGTCCTGTTAACTTTTTGTTTAACTGTTGTGGTGAAAGTCTTTCTGTTCCACTTAGGCTACTCTTATTACTCAAAAACAGTTTTTTGACAGACCTTTAATATTAGTTGCTGGTAATTTCTGCCCCAGTATGTCTAACTTGAGTGATCTGCTTTACTAGTAGCAGAATTATTTCTTCCCTTCAGTCTAACTGTACACATCATCATTTGTGCATGTAGTATTAACTGTGCATTTTCTATATGGTACGGTGTTGCAGATGTTGGTATTCAGTGCTGCTATTTTCATATTTAACAAAAAATCATGTATTTCAATTTTTTTTTTTTTTTTTCTTAAATACAAGGTATGGCTTCTGTAATTTAAAAGTTGGCAAAAGTGATCTGTAGTGCTTTTGGTATCTGCCCTGAATTCTTGAAAGTTGGAGGTGGAATTCAACATCTGTATGTCCCAATATGTTTCTAAACTAATTATCATAGGAATGAAGGATTGAAGGGGGCCATTTGTATTGAATTAAGTCTTGTGAGCATTTATGCAACTGCTCATTAGACACTCATCAAACCCTGCCTTAGAACAAGTTAAATTTGTTTGCCTCCACTCTTGTCTCCACTATTGGAAGATTGATTGATACAGTGATAAGTTTCTTAATGTCTTGTGTAAATATATTCATGCTTTATTTATGCCCATTGATTTTAGTACCAATATTGACCCTTAATGTAAACATTTCCCACGCATTTATATTGGTCTCTATTTTTTTTCTAGGTGGGGCAGGGAGGCCATATAAGCCAGGCATTTCTATTTTGCTTTCCTAACTTAGGTTCTGTGTCCCCCTAATCATTATAGCAGCCTCTCTGTGCATACAGCAAAATTTTGAGTTAAACTTCCAGGAATGGGGGTGATTGGAGCTGCACGGAGTGCTCCAGGAGGAGCAGCTTTGTACTGAGGCATTTCTATGGCCCTGTTTTTACTGTAACTATATCACCTGGTATGGATTGTACCTGCTTTTTTACAATAAGGAGGCCTAGACATTATTTCCTTCTTCTGTCATTCCAGGTTTTAACTCCCAATGTACAGCAGATGCTCTTATCCTAGCCTCAAAATGCATAATTTTGCATTTTGTACTGTTAAATTTCATCCCCCTTACATTAGTCCAATGTTCAAAGCAATCCAGCTGTGCCTTCTTCTCTTTCTCCATATTAATGATGTTTCACAACCTTATGACAGTACCCATTTTGGCACTGTTTAGTACCAAAATTTGTACTATAAATATGTACGCACACACACAAGCACACTAATTTTACCTTTTCTTTCTACATGCTAGTACTTATCTATTGCATATTACCTGCCATCTACTTTTGGAAGTTTCTTACCTATCTTACAATTCTTCTAATCCTAGTCTTTTCCCCCTTAAATACTGTTATGGCATAGTTAATGGTATGCTAAATCATGTGCATTACAATTAATTTATTAATTGCTTACATATCAGTTTGACGTGATATTCTTTGATAAATGTACTTTGCGTTTTATCCCACTTTTCTCTGTGATGTAAGGTATTTTTTTCTTGGATATTTGTCCTGAAGGTTTTCATGCTCCTGACACCAGACTAATAAGGTAGCTAATTTTCACCATTTATTAGACATAAATACTAGTTTTCTCTTTTCCTAGTCTAGTATAGTCTGCGTTATCTCTTCCTTTTAATCTTCAGTTTATCAGATCACTGAAATAGAGAGCTGCTTCATCACACCGACCTTCAGTGTTTCCTGGACAGAACTGGCTCTTCAGTAGTGAGATTGGTACCTAGTCCATCATGTTTCTGTGACTTCTGTAATGTCCAGTTTCATTCCCTACGCTATTTTTTCGTTCTGTTGCCCAAGATTCTTGCATTAGTGCACAAATATTTTAATTGTTCCTAACCATCCACAGTTTCTTAGCCAAATTAATTCCTGCGCTACCTGCATTATCAGTCTACTGTTTTCCTTCCTTACTCCCCATCTGCCTGTATTCTATTAACTTTTGAGTTTTACTGAGAGGCTTCCCAGTCACTACCTACTCATTTTATCCTCTGTGCTGACTTCGGCAGAGGCATGAATCTTCAAAACGTTTTGTTTGTTTGTTTGTTTTTTTAATGTTGCTTTCGGTAGCTATTGGCTTTATCAAGTCCTGTATCATAGTTTAATGTTGTTGACAGAGTCTGGGATAAATGTACCTGTTTCACACGTGCTATGCTTGATAACTATTAATGGCAAAGGTTACTTCCCAGACAATACAGAATTCCTGGTGTTTGTGCAAGAAAGGTTATCAGTACTTTTAAATCTCTTAAGGGTGGTTGAGGTCATACTTCTCCTTCTTCCCACATCCAGGAATTAAAAAATGATCAAGTGCTTTGTCAGCGTAACATGGTCCTCGCAAGTCAGACTTTGGTGCCCACACAGACATCTGGCTATGTATAAGTGTAGAGCTTGGAGCAGAGTATTACTGTGATGGAGCTGGAAGAGGAGAAGAGAGCAGGACAAGACTCTTACACTACAGTCCTTTCTGCCAGTAGTTGCCATCTTCTGCCTGTGAATCTCTGGATTTGCTTTAGAAGAAGGAAATGACAGCTGAAACACGATGATGTGGTTGGCATCTATCTCGTCTTGATTTCATGGAACCTGTCTGCCACGTTGCACCACAAAAGGACTTGAAACGGCAGAGGGTCTTGAAAAAAATAAAGGGCTTATAGGGTTGGGATTAGATTAAATTTAGTCTGTTGTGCTGAAATCTCCCTCTGTGAGCAAGCAGCAGGGAAGGTGGTGAGGATTTAGGCCTCAGGAAGAGTAATTTAATTGCTGATTACCACAGATTGCTTTCCCAAATTCCTTTTCTCATCTACTGGAACAGTTGTATTTATCAGCCAGCTGTCCGGGGAGGTTTCTGTGTAGAAATTGGCTGGAACTCTTGAACCCTAGATCTGAGTGATTCCATGGATATTGTAAATAGCACAGATGAGATGCTGGACTCTTTAATGCCAATGTAAGTTTTGTTAATGACTTGCTAAGGTCAGCATTTCACTTATGTTTACATATGTGTTGGACTTTCTTTTGGTGGTACTCTGAGGGTGGGAAAGAATTTGATTGTTTATCTGAAATGGTGCTGAATGGATCTCAGACTGATCCAGTGCTGCATCTGGATTCACTTTCACAAGGGACAATATGGAACAAAACTCCTGAATTTTATTTTTTTAATTTTTTTTTTTTAAATTGAATTCATAAGTCTTGAAAACCCTCACATTTTACTGTTTTATATGAGGGAAGGGCTGGCAACTTCATGTTTTCTCACTTGAAGCAAGTTATCAGATTTTGAATATGTTACAATATATCAGGACTGCTATAGGTAATAATGCAGTCATTATCAAAGGTATGCTGCCAGGCATCATGGACTGACATTTTCAAATCACCATGTAAATCTGCCTGACATAGCTTTAAAAGAAATATAGCAAGGCTGAAAGCTCCAGTGTTTAGTCGAAAAACATACATGGCTGCGGTTGCTGTTTTAGCCTACGTGGGCTAACCGTGGAAGCCTTTTGTCAGCTCTCTGGCCTACTGAGTGGTGTCAGCTTGATTTGTGTGTTAATTTGCTGACTTTTTGGGTTGATGCTTTCCATTAAAATTCACATAAAGAGTCTGTGTGGTTTTGCTTTACTTAGCAGCTTTCCCTAATCTAAATGCTCTTCCAAAGACTGCCCTCGGTATCACTGAAACTAAGGGAAAGTGCTTTCAACATTTACTCACTGTTGGAATCATTTATTCACCATTTATATGATACTGAAAGGATGGAGGCAGATGGACAGCCTTGTAAAGTGAAGATATAACCAAACACAGAGAAGAAACACAGTGGCAGTCTTACAAGATCTTTCCCTTGTGGAAAAGTACTAAGTAAAATGATCAGTGGTGTAAGCTGTGAACCACGTAGCATCAGCTCAGCCTAGTGCCTTCCTGGCACCAAAACTTGTCCTGTTTAATTTAAAGGATCCTCTTCACTCCATCTCACATGTCCCGGTTCTTTGGGTCTGGTTTGCTTGAGGAAGATGACTTGTTACTGGCAGAGGCTGCCAGGAACCAAGAAATAGCTTTGGACTGGATCTCAGTCCAGGCTTGCAATTAGGATCATGTTTTGACACCATTTTTCCTTGCGTGTTGATGGCATGTGTGATTGCCTGTGGTGATTTTCTTGGGGCAGATGAGGTACTGTGGACTTTCCTCCCTGGAACAGATCACTTCTAAAATATAAATTGATTGAGCAGTTTAGCTGGCACTTCAATATTGGATGGAATAACTGCTAATTCTGTAGTGTTTGTGTGGCCTGAATGACTCCCTTCATGCTCTTCTATTAAGAAAAGATCTACAGGCCAATGTATGGGCACCAGGGTGTTTATTTTCAAATAACAGATGAAATCATGCTACACTTACTGCATCACAGAAACTGAAGAGTCATGCCTTGGAAGTGTCCTTTCCAAGAACAGCTCCAGAAAACAGTTCCTTGAATCACTAACATTATCTCTATTTTTTGAGTCAACACTGATCAAAAATGCACCCTCAGGAAGCGGCTGGAAGGTGTGGGTTTGGTGTGAGGTAATGTCCTGGTTTCAGCTGGGATAGAGTTAATTGTCTTCCTAGTAGCTGGTACAGTGCTATGTTTTTGAGCTAGGTATGAGAAGAATGTTGATAACGCACTGATGTTTTCAGTTGTTGCTAAGTAATGTTCAGTCTAAAGTCAAGGATTTTCAGCCTTTGATGCCCAGCCAGCAAGAAAGCTGCAGGGGCACAAGAAGCTGGGAGGGAACACAGTCAGGGCAGCTGACCCAAAGTGACCAACGGAGTATTCCATACCATATGACATTTTAGGAACGGAGACAGGTGCGTCGCCGCTCGGGGTCTTGCGGGTGCGTCGGTTGGCGGGTGGTGAGCAATTGCGTTGTGCATCACTTGTATGTTCCAACCCTTTTATTATTACTCTTATCATTTCATTAGTGTTATCATTATTATTAGTTTCTTCTTCTTTTCTGTTCTATTAAACCGTTCTTATCTCAACCCACGAGTTTTAGTTCTTTTCCCGATTTTCTCCCCCATCCCACTGGGTGTGGGGGGGAAGTGGGTGAGCGGCTGCGTGGTGCTTAGCTGCTGGCTGGGGTTAAACCACGACAGGTAAAAGGCTCACAAATTCCCATTGGACTTTTGATAAAAATAGAGAGATCAACCATTTTTAGTAGTTGCCAAGTATTATTTCCCTAACTTAAATGAATGTCCCTCTATGTCTGAAAACAAAAAATGATATTACCCTTTATGTCAGCATCTGTTGTGTATTGTTAAATACATGCCATACCACATACCTTAAGCAACAGTTCATGAATGAGCTAAGTCTTCATCCTGACCTGTTGCTGCAGCTTGAAGCTCCCAGTGATTGCAGTGAATCTAGGATCAGGCCCACAGTGGAGACAGCTTCTAAAGTTCTCTATAACCCATTCACTATAATTTAAAAACTCTAGGTTTGTATTTGCCACCGCTGAATACTGTGTCCTGTTTTCCTTTCCACAGGCAGAGTCACTCCAGAACAGCTCAGCTCATACATTCAGCTTTTCAGAAATAATCTCAAAGCTTTGGAGAACCATTGTGGTCTTATACAGCTTGTGCTGGCCACGGTCCAGACTTTGAAACACCCCCAGACTTGCAAATGGGACAACTTCCTTGCCTTTGAGAGATTACTTCTGCAGGTACATATTATGTGAATTTATTTGACCTAAGTAAAAATGGTTTATTTATTTTTTTGAATTCCCATTGAATTCTGTAGCTTGTATTTTCTTATGAGGAAGTGTGTTGGCTATCTTGCTAAAAAGCTGTTACTTACTGCCAAACCGGTGAAAGGAACAGGAACCTACAGAGTTAATCTTTTAATAGTTTTGTCTAAGAATAATTTTATAAACAAAAGGCTAGACATTAAAGGTGAAGTACATAAATAATCTAAATTGGGTGATGGTTTTACATCTATATGAAATTTCAAGATGATATAACTTTTAGCATTGGATGGGATCATTATTATCGCTACCAGTCTGAAGATGTTTCTTGAGGTAATGTGCAGAATCAAATGCAGAGAGGACTTTGTTACTATGTGAGTGTAAATCCTGTGTAATTTATTGAGCAGTTGAAAGCATAGTAGGAAATGCCATGCACCAAGAGAGCGAGGTTTCTTTTGCTCACAGCTGTCATCTACCCTCAGCTTTTCCCACCACCATATTTTTTACAGCATCCTGTTGGTGACCACAGTGTTATTTACATACCATTTTGTATCACTCTTGGATTTCTCTCAGGAAATTAGGAGTCAGTGGTACATTGAACTCTATCCTACTAACCTTTGGAGATGTACCAAACAAAGGAAGAGTTTTTCTAAGAACCTAATAGAGTTAATTGCTGCTGAAATTCAAGGAAAGTTCAAAACTTTCCTCCCTATGCTGTCTTTTCTGCCATTGTGTTTTTAGAGTAACCATCTTCTGAAATCCTAGCAAGAGGCAAGTCTTCATAAGCTAACTTCTAATGAAGTTAGTCAGCCTTAAATGAGTGATGTGTATAGTGCAGACCTCAACTAAAACCAGATACTTCTTCTGTAACAATTAGCTATCTTTGTCTATATGTTGAAAACAAATCAACAACCTGACTCTCCCCATGATCTCTGGCAGTGGGATATAATCCCTGGTGCTTTGAGAAGACTCCACCCATACTTCATAGCTTTGTAATCAATGAATTTCTCCATCATTTTGGGGGCAAAAAATGCAAAACTTAATTAGTAGCAAGCTCTTGTCTACATTAATTTAAAAACCTCTTCTCTCTTGGTAAGACTGAAATATTTTTAAATAACATAGATGGCCTTCTTTCTATAGTTAAGAAACAAACACATATCAGGTAAAAGGACTCACTGCAGCCATTCTTTGGTTTGTGTGGACTGTGGAGCATAGGACTGACAGCCCATAGTCCCCTTCTGTCTCCTGCAGTGACTCATGTCACATAGCTCTTCTCAGAAGCTGGCTAAGTTTCATCTTAAAACCAGTCCAGCTTTAGAATCAAAATAAAGCTGCAAGCTCAGCGTTGTTTTCACAGCAACAGACATCTGCCTATATAAAAGCCATGCCATAAATCATCGGGGAGTGGAAAAACAGAGGTAAGAAATAACCAAACTATATATTTCATAAAAAAGAAATGTATAACAAGCACTCTCGTAATCATAGGTGGCTTTGGATTATACCCACTGCCTGCAACCCATCATATTAAGGTAGAATGTGTTAGCCAAAGCAAACTTTCTAGGCTAACATTTGCAACTGTTCCTTAAGCACATACTCATTTTCAGTAGTTCAAACAACAATTATTTTGAATTACACAATCTGTACAGCATGTATCCTTTTACTAACTCTATTTTGAAGACAGAGTCTGACATGCATTATCTGCTTCTGAGCACATGGTCTGTCTCTGATCCATTGACAGGGGTTTGTAGGAAGAGCAAAATACTGAGACCCAGAACACATCAGAGATATTTTTATTTAAAAAATCAACTAGGACATTACATTGTGAATGGTTGGTATGTAGCACTCTGCACTAAAATTGATGCCATGGTAGTTTATTTCAGCAGTACTACTGAGAAATTATTTAGCATAATTGTTAAGTTTCAGGTATTTTAAAATAACAAATCTTAAAAAATCCTCAGTAAAAAGTCATTGTTTCAACATGAAAGTAGTTACTATCCTGTATTGGAACCACATAGAAGACAACTGTTTGTGAAAGATCTACTGGGAGTAATATTATTAGACACGGACAATGTAGGAGTTCTAGAGTTTTCACTGATGGATGCATGTCAGACTCCAGCTGATGCCAAAGGAGATAACCCAGTATAAACAGCTGCTGGTAGAATTCTCAGATTTCCCCAAAAAATAAATGTGCACAGTTTTGGAGTTTCTCTCATTACTTGATCTCTCTGATGGGTCTCATGATTCTCTGCTTAGTCCGCTTTGTGCTTTTCAGAAAAACCACGTTGTTGACATGAAACCTTTACTCTAACTCTTACATGGAATAACCTCTTCCATTTTTCTTCTTCTCTTTACTCCTTGATTCACTCCTTTCAGTTGATGTTGCAGGTACTTAGTTCTAAAAATGGCCTGGTAGAGATAGAAAAGAGCCCACTTCCACTATTTTATCATAATTAAGGATCTGTAGCTACATTTTTCAGACCTGTGTTGTCTCAGTAAGTTTAAGTTTGGTTTTGACTAGAAGTCCGCTGAAAGTCAGTGGAGCTGCATACATACTTACTACAGAGTTGTCCTCTCCTTAACTGGGATGGATGAATGGTCTGAGAGCGAAATTGAATTTTGATGGGATCATGGTCTTGACCTCAAAGGAAAGAGGATCGTGTGCTGGGTTAAGAGTAATGCATCAGAATGATTTGTCTTGTCAATCTAAGTTTCCTCTGTGTTCTGCTATTCTACCTTTGCACATAATGGAGCTCTTACTACCCAGAAGTTTTAAATGCTTTGTGAATTGAAACAGTATATCTTATTTACCAAGGAGATATCCCATCCCATTGTATTTTCCTTCTCTTGAGGTCCTCTTTCTGACCATCCATAAAACTGGTAGGTGGGAAGGGGAACACAACCTAAATGCTGCACCACATTGCCTGCAACTCCCCAGTATTCCTCATGTGACTGCTGTGATTTCCTTCAAGTGAGGATTTAAGATTTAAAATTTAGGGACGTAACAGAAAGTAAGAAAGTGTATTGTCACTCCATTCTTTCTTTTCAGCTCTGTTTAGCTATATCCCCTGTTCTCAAATTTATGACTTTCATGAAGGTTTATTAAGCAGTAGAGGCCCATGAAATACGAAAGCACATGAAGAGGAGCTCTTTTCCAGAGTTGAAACAAAATGTGACACTGTGAGAGGAAAAAAATATTTTTGTTGGTTTTAACATATAGTACTCATATATTTACTGAGCAGGGATTTCTGCCTCCAAATTCAGTTTAAAAGTACACAGCAGCAGTAGACAGTGTGAATGGGGGCATAACGTGCCCCAAGGGAAAGTGCAGTTGCCCTGTGAAGGGTACTGCTCTGAAATTCCCCAGGTTGGATGCTACCTCTTAGAATTGGATGCATCCTTCTGGCATAATCTCGCTCTCAAGATTTAAGAGTATGGTTGCTTCTCATACTGAGTAGTAGTCTACTTTATTAATAGCCCCATCCATTTAAATCCCAAGGTTGGGGTTTATTCAGTGCAAACAAGTTTATCAGACTGAGTTTCTAAAATATATAGGGAGTACTTGAAATGCATTTCCCCCAAAGAAAACAGACATTCTCCAAGCAATTTAAAATTCTGCTGCTGTACTCTGGAGTGAGACAGAAGAGGAAGGAGAGGATTAAAGTTGATTGCAAGTTCCTGTAGGTTGCCATGAGCAAAG
>VYZV01007106.1:98399-109173 GCA_013401275.1 Pandion haliaetus | reverse complement strand
GTTGATATAGCTTATCAAAGTCATTCCCTGCTACTTGTTTTCAAAGGATGACATGGTAATTTTTTGAATTTTACAGTTTTTTTCCATTCTTCTTTTTTCAAAGCTTTACTATCATAGGAAAGAGAATGCTAATATTTTAGCAAAAGTATCTGAAGTTTTTAGTGGCTCCTGGTAATAAGTACGTCAAATAGTCCGGTGGTGGAAGCTATGTATGCATACTTACATGGAGAGCTCCTGATAGCATAGTATTTTCATGTTTAAATTTCCAAATACTAATTAGTATTTTATTTTATTTTATTTTATTTCTATTTTCTCATTTTGGTGGTGTAAAATTTGTCAGAAGACAGATATTTTTTTTTGTCCCTGGTGTCTTGAGAAACAGAAATTATAGACATGTTTTTGAGAAACAGAAATTTCATGCCAGATAGTCATTCCAATGTTTTTATTTTTCTGTTGGCGGAAAGTGGTTATGAGGTTAATAAAATGACATCATTCTTTCTCCTATGAGTAGTAGAGTGCAAACTCACAAAAAAAGAAGTGGAAAAACTGCAATACAGCTGAGTATTTTACATTGTAGTTAATGTTTCAGTAGCAAGATCTAATAGCTAGGGTGTTAGTAACCATTCCATCCTGTGCCATGATTCTCTACCATTTTTACAAATGCAGTGTACGCATGCCTCATTACTTAATCAAGGATGACATTATTATTTATTTGCACTTTTGGTCACTGCAGAATATGGTAGGCATTGTTCACGTACACATGCCTGCACAGGACCCTGTGCCGTTAAATCTGGAAACTCTAAGGCACCACCTTGCAGACTTTCCCTGCCTAGAACTCATTGTAGTTTTCAGACCTCTCAACTTTTCTACAGGGTACAGTAGTCACTAGGTGACATTTATTGACTCTAAACTGGTATAAACCAAAAGCTTAAGCATGGGCTTCAGGGCTGCCAAAGCAAGCAGTTTGATACAAAGCAGTGAGGAAATAGAAAAGCTTTTGGAGTAATTCCTCTTGCTCTGCAAGAATAATTCATAGTTCAGCTGTAGTAAGACCTTTATTTCTACATAGAATAGATTCAGATCAGTGGCATTCCTTGTTGTTGTTATTATTTATATTGCTTTAGTCTACATGTAATTTATACTTATGTAGCTCAGCTCTGTGCAATAAATTGTCTTTTTGGTGGCTTACGATGTTGATCAGTAAATCTTTTTAGAAGAGATACTGCAACAGTATTTGGAAAGAAGATGTTAGATGACTGTAATTAGAGCTGTTATATTAAAAAAAAAGTATTGAAATTAGATCAATCACTTTTCAACATAAAGTTGCATATGGAATGAATTGTCTTGGTGGGAGTCTTACATGATACCATATTGATTGCAAAGGTCATCCTCTGGAATTTGGTACCTTTTGGATGAGAATGCAGTTTGGATACTGTTACGCATTCTGTCTTGCACAGCTAGAGAATCAAATGTAATTTGTTGGTGACTTCTGAAGAGAAAATAGTCCCGCAGCAATCACTTGCTTAAGATTCCAAATTATTTACAGTAAGTTCTTATTTAACCATCTGTTTGTTAGACTTGCTCCATTTAAACCGGGAGTCATTTCCAGAACATGTAAACCCATTTGGATTCTGCCTTTATACATGTGGCATTTTTAACTTTGCAAGTATTTATTCTACATAAAATTTATGTTAAATTTTATCACCTCGCTTAAAAACTGGTGTATACAAGCCTTGAAATCGTGTTGCTTCTTGTCACCTGCCTCACATGGTCTCAGTTAATTTCTTTTGTTTGCTGAATGCCTCTTATCTTCATGATACCTTGTTTTTAACAAGAATTCAGTTGTGTTTATGTGTTTTCTATACATTTCTATAAAATAGAGCCCAAAACTGCTGGGGACACCTCATGCTACAGCAGTACAGGTGAAACAGTGGACTAAATTTGTGGAAGTGATGAGCTGTTTTGAGTGTGTTTGGTTTTGTGCACCACTGATGATACTCCAGAGAGGAGGGGCTTATTGGTTACAATTCATATTCCATTTTCTCGGGGAGCTCAGTTATGGACCATTTCCAAGGTTTGACATGCCAGAATTAAGACATTCCAACTAGTTTTGCTCAGAAAGAAAGATACGTGCACGTGTGTGTGTGCATGCATATAAAAATATAAATAAAAATTCGTCTACTCTATGTATGTGTGTATATATAATTCTTCTAGTCAAACTAATATTCTGTGAGTAGAATGCTCTTGTCAGATTACTTTGAGAGCAAAATCAAATACAGGTAGGGATTGTTTTAACATTAAATAAATCCTTTGAGAGTGAACAGAAGCTATTTCTACTGACAATTTATTATTAATCTGTTGAAAGAAAACTGTTTTAAGTTTTTCACACTCTGGCTGACAAGGGGTTAAAATATCTTAAGTGGGGTTACCATATCACATGGGAGTTAAGAGTATATTTCTGTATTCTTGTCAAAGAAATGTGTTTACATTTGGTCTGAAAAATTGCAAAGTATTGCCATTGCGGCTCTCATTTAAAAAGGAAAGGCCTCCCTCCCTCATCTTCTGAAAGAGCTAATATTTTGTATCCAGATAAGGGTTAGGTAGAGCCTCTAAAATGAGCACTTAATAAAGAAATGGCTTTCTTAAGTGAACAAATGTCCACATCAATAAAACTTGAGGAGCCTTGTGGGAAGAAGAGGCTAAACATATTAAGTCAATGGGAACTGTTAAATTAATGTTCTATGTACAAAACCAAAATACTTACTGTAAAATGTAAGAATCCCAATGTATAAATGATTGTAACAGGAGCCAGCTCTTTGGGGGGAAGCAAAAAACTACTACCACCCCCTCTACACACACACACATTATTTTGTTAGAAGTTTAAACAATCAATAGCTTTTTCTTGCCAGTTGTCTTTTGAGATGCATGTTGAGATTACATGGCAGTTGATACCTGGTTAGCCCATGCTGCAGAAGGGCAGCATGATTCTCAGTTTTGTATGAACACCCGTCACCAGCGATAGCCAGAGCCCTTCACCAGCCCCAGGGAGTCCCTGTGTGGAGCTACGGCTGTGCCTGTCACTTGCCATTCTTTCTCTCCTGTGACTTTTCCCCTTAAAATGTAGTATTAACTGCTTACTTGCTGTAAAAGATAACATTAACCAGGCTGAAAAGCAGATGCCTTCACTCCCTGTCAGTTTATGTGGAGGAGTTGTGGAGAGGCACAATGTTAACAATGTTGAATGAGTCAACCATTTACTTTTACATAGATAATTGTGCTCCAAGAGGCAAAGCTTCTGTTGTGTGTACTCCCAGCAAGTCCTTCCTTTGCTGTATGCGTTGCTCTGTTGATAGAGAGTTGTGTACAACCCAATTTACGTTAGTGGCAGGATCTGCTTTCCAGACTTTACTTCTTAAAGAGACTGTTGCCACCCTCACCAAAAAATGTATCCTACATCTTTCTGTTATTACTTGTACAGGACAGGCTGAGTCATACGTGAAACATTTTTTTAAAAAAACACTCTTCCAAAAACATGAGAAATGTCTCCAATGGACTGGGCAAATCTCTTGGCTTAGTAACCTGCAGAAAAATGGCATGCACTATTTCGGTTCTAACAAAGCGGAGGATTCAAGCACTCTTGGCAGCAGCATCTTATATTTTGGGAGGTACAGACCTGTGCCTTTTTAGGTGTGGCTTCTGTGGTCACAGGTAAGCAGTGCAAAGGTGCAGATTCCTGTAGTCCGTATTTTTGCCTCTTAACAACAGAAATCCAATTAGCAATGCCCATTCATCACCCTTCTGATGGACAAGTTAATTGGCAAGATTTTGCTGAGTACTGAATCAAGTGTGTTATTGTGATGTTTAGTCTCCTAATAAACTTATTAATTTGGTGTTAATTGTGTGTTACTGGACAGGCAAAGTGGTATATGAATGGAGATTGGAAGGTAGGCAGCTCTGTGCTCTAGCATTTTATTTTTTATCCATTTTGTTCATTATGATACCCATGTTTTTTGATAAAAATACTTGTTTGGTGTATTTATTTGGATGCTTTCAGTCAAGATAGTTCAATCAGCTTGTCAGAGTCTAGGTTAGAAAAGAACGGATTTTTTTTAAGATGATACGTAGGGTTTCTTAGCTAATAATCCTAGCTAATTTTGCCCCTGCTATAGGTTCACAGCAGAACTGCATTTACCTTTGGGTTTTGTCTGCTTTCATTAATCATATTATAATCTTTAAGGAAATGAGCATTGCCTTATTTTTACAGTCCAGATGTTGTCCCTAGGTAAAATTCCAGGTACTGTTATAATAATGATAACTAAATCAACACCACAGAGCACAGCATTTGTTGTAAGACCTTTAGTCATAAGCACTGCTTATCATTGTGGTTGTTAGCTCAAAGGCAGCAAATCACCTATCAAATCTCTTATCTGCAAACCAGTTTGAAGTGCCAGCACTGTATCTCTATTTTTGAGTGTGATTATACTAGTCAGCTTAGTTTTCCTCATTTTTTGGAGAATATACTTAATTATTTCCTACAGACTGGCGAGGAGAAAGCGTAGAAACAACACAACTGAAAATTAATGAAAACTTTACTGTGGGCGATATCCAAAATTAACAGTGGGGCTGCCACGTTGCATTCCCTCTGTCTCCCCACCTTAATGAGTTGCATATTTCCCTTTCCACTGGCCCACACACTTCCTTGGATCACAGACATTTCTGGGCACAGGGTACATACACAGACATACAGGTGCACACTGAACTGCTTTTTCCCACAGTCTGGGTTGTCTGGGTGTTAGTCAACCCCAACCTGGAAAGCAGATAGTTCCATTGGCCCAGTGCTGATCTCCAGCTGTAAGCCTTGCCTCTTCATTTGTCTTGTGTCCCACAGAATATGCTAAAGGATTTTTGCCCCAGCAAAAAAATAAACTTTGGTGAGTCTTGATGTGCTTGTGCAAACATGTCTTTATAGCTGCTGCCTTCAAATCGCAGCTCTTGCCTCTGTCTGCATCATCTGTTCTTGGTCATGAAGCTCTTTGAAGACACAACTGTGCTCAAACTCTGAGGCTAATATTTTTCCTAAAACCATTATTTTCAGTAGGAAAGTAAGTTTATTCTTAATTTGATTTTGCTTACTTGATGGAAAACAAGGTGGTGGTAGTTTTCTGAGTTATCAGGCCAGCCAAGATGGGGGTGGTCTAGGGCTTAACTACTTTTCCTGACTTAAGATTTTATCTTTTACCTGGTGAAATTGAACCGGCAGTGAGTTAGAGAACTCGCAAAACTCTGCGTTGTTGTTGGCCATGTTTTCAATGAAAACTCCCACCCCCAAAGGAAGCTACACAGGGAGACAGTAGTACACAAGTTGATTGTGGCTCAGTCCGGCTATGGAGCCATGGTAGATTTTTATTCATTATAAATTATGATATCATTGTTTGCAGATGTATAGACTTGCTTGACATCATTTGCTCACTTCCAGTAAAGAAGGCAGGGTCAGAACTCCTTGTCTAGATTAGAAAAGCAGGTCTTGTTTGAAGGCAACGTGCCGACTCAGCCAGCAAAATCTTAGTGGAATTTTACCTCTGAAGTAGGTCATGAAGAATGATTTTTAAAATCAAATCTGGTTTGTTACAGGTCTGCCTGTGTAGTACTTATTGCCTTGCATCCTCTTGGAGATGACCAGTTACTTCAAACCGAGTTGTAACCCTAACTATTCCCTCTTGGAGAGGTGTAACATATTAGGATTTAATCAAAGCGGTTACTACTACCTCTGCTGTCCCACAGGTATGTGTAACAGACAAATGACTCAATCCTAGTAGTTGTTTCCCACATGTTCCTGAGGTTTCTTGGGAAATAGAGATTTCTTCTAGTGGTCTTCCTTCTTTAGGTTTTCTCCAGCTCATGTCTCTTCAGCTAAGTTACCTTTCATTCCCATGAAGTTTCTCTAGGGACTTTCTCGATCTAAGAAGATACCTCTTTGGAAGCCCACCTATTTCACTCCATGGCACCATGTATGGGTACAAGAGCATTAAAGTCAGCATGCCATAGGCCTGACACAAGTGGATTTATGCTGGAAGCTGCCTGCTGGCTGTGGTGTTCCCAGCTCGGCACGGAGCAGCGTGAGGGCTAATACAAGACACACTGGAGTAACAAGACTGCTTCCTTCTCATTTGCCCCCCACACCTCCTCCCAAAAAGCAAAAGGAAATACTTGCTCAATACTTGGAAATTACCTGCATTTGCCTAGTCTGAGGCTCCTGTAGCATTTTCTTCTCTGTGTTTACTCTTTCATGTGTTCTATAAAAATGCTTTGTTAATTAAAAATACAGTAGACACAGGAGAAAAAATGAAATTTCTCTCTGGATGTCCCCCCCTGCACCACCCCATCCCAGGGTATTTTCCTTTGTGTGCCTTTAAAACAAATAGCACATGGTTCTGTGAGTGTTCCTGTAACTCAGAGTGGCCATGTTGCCTGCAGAAGTGAAGGGCACTGCACACACATAACACTTTTACAGTATTTTCTAATGAAATACGACAGCCCGTTTGTGCAGCTGTGTCTAATAAGGCATGAATACAGTTAACTGCTATTTACCTCCCTGAACTCTGTTTGTTTGAAGTACAGAAATGCTGTACATTCATATTAGGCAATTCAGCATAGAAATCCAACTTGGACTATTGATGGGAAGTATTTCATAATTTTGTAGCAGGTTAAAACATATGGTTGTAGTTACAATAAATAAATGGCTTAGTCCATAAACCACTGCCATTCAGCACAACTGTCAGGTTGATTGTAGGTTTATCCTTCAGGAGGGTAAAATGTAGGTAACAGATAAGTAATAAATGATAGTCTGGGTCTTTGCCTGGGGAAGGGGAAAGTTTCAAATTCTTTTTAACGAGGGCTTTTGTAAGAGAAGAGAAAACGTAATGTCCCAGAGATGAGAAACTCTCCAAATATGACTTAATTCTATCCATCAGTTTCTCTTCTAGTATTTCTTCCCTACCCATCCTCAAGTCTAGGGAAAGTGAAATACCTGCTAAGCTGTGGACAGCAAAGGATTCAGACATACTCCATAGTTTCATCTGACTTACCCGCACACAGTAGTGCTGCCTTTCCTGAACGGAGCAGAAGAGTTTTCTCTTGATAAAAATAAGGAGCATTTTCTTTAAGTTTTTAAAAATGTATCTGGTTTTCTCTGAATTTCATCACCCAGTATTCTTCTGCAACACAGGAACAAAGATAACACAGTTAAATTTGGGAAGATGTAGGCACTGTATTAAATGAGGTTATAAAATGCTGTCGCTATTAAATGTGTCTGCTTGGAATACTGTTTTTCAGTTGTCAATAGGATCAGAGTGTGGTTAAAATAAATGTTCCCCAAGAGAGACTGGCATGGGTCCTCAAATGACTATTTATTAACAGATATTTTAAAAATGGCTGTGGTGTCCCTGGTGACCAGGCTGTCACTGGCTTGATTTGGTTTGATTCTGTTTGGTTTTGAAAGTACATTTTTAAAAAGCATTCGTTCTTATGTCTGTTTTAAGAGATACAGTTATGAGAAAACGCTGAAAGTCTTTGCTTGCAGAATAAAAAAAAAGAATAAATTAAAAAGCTAAAATTCTTGTTATCATGTACCACTACCTAAAGTCCATTATCTGTAATGGACAGTAGCCTTAGCTGGGCCTAAGTCTTCTGATTGTGACTATGATACATAGGAATACATTTCAAAATACATGTTCTTGTACAAAAAGCGGAGTGAAAAGCTCTTTGAACCTTCTCACTTGTCTTAATGGAATTATCCTGCCTCCCCTCTGTACGTTTTTCCCCAGAATGTAGATGGATTTTCTGTCCAGGTTTTTTCATTTCTGGAATTACTCAAAAAATACTCGGTACTCAAGGAGTTAGTACACAACACTCAAGTACCCTGTATTCCACACTAGTTCTGGAGAGCTTTAGAACAACTCAGGTAGCACCTTCTGTGTCCTCTTACCTACCATTTCTCCAAGGTTATCTTGGTGAGAGGTTGGCTTTTGCCAGAATTACTGGAAAATTGATGCTGCTTCTCCTGTGTCCCCTGGGAAGAAAGGCTTTGAGAATCTACATACTGTCGGAGGGAAATGGTTCACTACATCTTTTCATCTACAGAGATGGCAGCAGATACACAAAGATGTAAGCTGCTGCTACTTCAAGGGAGTGTCAATCACTGACGTAGGCAAAGTTTTGTGTTGTCTACACACTGTTTTAGTTTCACCTGCTCATTCACTGCAGAGAAGAGGTTGAATGTACCGAAGGCACATGTGCCAACATTTAATTGGCAGGGGTCTGCACGAGTGGCAACAAATGTGTAGATTGGGAAGCCACCATGCATTTCAGGGGACATAATAGCTGAGAAGTCTATTAGCAGGAAGCAAAACTTCAATGTTTTGCTTCAGGTTCTGATTTCACCCAGTTTTTATAGCTACACGGAATGAAACTTTTTCTGTATGAATTAAACCTGTGTAAGGCTATATCAGTTTGAACTCCAAACATTAGCATCTGCAAATGGTTTTGTTGCTTCTGTGAAATTGTTTCCTAGCCTATCACTGTGTGCATTTGTGTTCAATCCATAGCCTGAGCGCAATCTCTATTGGAAGTGATCACTACTGGAAAATGAATGATTTCTTTAGTATCTGATGGGTGGACTTAGACAAGTAAAGATAAGCGTGGAGTAGTGTGCCCTTTCTCATCCTGCTTCCCTTCTGTAAGTCAAAAGAGGATATGCAGTTCTAAGACATCGGTAAAGCACTCTTGCTGGGCACTAGTTATCTTGTCCTTTTCCTGCATGTGCTTTTCATAGGAGTTTTATTTTCATAAAACTCGTAGAGGCAGAGGATACATTTAAGTCTTTTAACTCTTAAACGTTTTCAGTAAGTAGTAGCATGGGAACTGAATTTCTTATGTAAAAATTCAAAAGCTAGATGCTGTTTCACAGAGGGAGCAACACATTTCATGCAGATGGGCTCTCAAATGACGATGGAAGCAGCAACTCGTGGATGACCAGGTGACCTGTGTTTCTGTCCCAAAGAACTAAAAATAATTTACATATTTTTGTTTTTAAAACATTTGCATGTCATCTTGGTGTGATTACTGGCACATGTTGTATTGATTCAACTTTATTGTCGCATTATTCTCTCACATTCAAGGGCCACATGTGCTCCACATCTGGTCAACATTCAAAGGCCTTTTGAAAAACTTCACCACGTTTTTGTTCTTAGAAATTCTTATGACAAGTATCACACTCTTGCATCTGCTTCTGCTATTGGTTGCAAGCAGGATGCAGTAGGCTGTGCCTACTGTCCAGTTACAAAACCACCAAAGATAACATAATACATTTCCTGTTAACTGAAGTGATTAACTGCTTGACTATCAGTCCTTGTTCCTTGCACCAGAATGACCATGCATCCTTGTTGTGGTGAAATCACAATGGACTGCACTGGATGTGCATCTCTTTATGGCCACTTTCATTAGACTAGGTAATGTGGGAAAAAGGGACAGCAGGAAGAAAACCATTGCATTTTTAGGAACGAATAGGAACCCTCTTTTTTATAGTTACTTATGCTAAAATGTAATCTTGCTTTTGAGGAGAGCATGCCTTAAAAACTGCTAGAATAGTATTCGACGTCAACAGTCACCAATAAATTACTACTAGAAACATTCTGGAAAAAGTCAAATGTTTTCCTACAGATCTGTCAGTACTGTTCTGGTTTGGTACATTGCTCAATGCATTTTATAGTGTGACTGCATGACTATTTACCACACTTCATGATGATGATGTTGCATTTATCGTGAACCTCGCATGGTGTGAAGTATACTCATTCTGAACACCATCTGTTTAGAATATACGGTTCCCTGTACCAAATCAGTTGCATGCAAAGGAGATTGCAGTGTGCTTTTCACACATTATTTATTATATAGGGCAAAGTTAAAAATCATGATTAGCATCTTCTTACATTTCACCCTTAGGTGCATATAATATAAAATCTCATTTGGAGATACCTAAAGCCAAACTCAAACCTGAAACATGTTTAGTTGGGCTTAGAATGAAGGAGAAAATATTCTCCTGACTCAATAATGAACTTCATTTCTCTTTTGGGACTTGACTTCTGACACAGAGAGAAGGCCAAAATAAAAACCAGAGTGAGTGAGGGCCCCGACTTAAACCTGCTCTTAATTAAGCCTTGTAAAGAAGCTTTTCTGCTAAAACTCTTAGGTTGAAGAGTTCATGCAAAAAAAACCTCCCTGTGGCTTATGAACGGCTAAAGTGGGGACATTCAAACACACATTTTTGAATAGTTTAAACCAGAAAAAAATGCAAGTGAGAAAGTCCATATTATTCTTTTAATGCAGTTTTTAGCAGATAACTCCTTTTCCAGTTATCTTCTTTTTTTATTATTCTGTGTGTTTCAGTTCAAAACTTAATGCCGCTACAAGATGTTTTGATACTAACAAACATGAAAACTAAATTGCTTTGGTTTCCTTTTTCCATAATTGCACATAAATCTGACCCAGTTCAGCTGGACATAGTTACAGTGCGTTAGAAATGTAATACACATTTCAAATCAGAATCCTTGCACCAAGGCAAAGGTCAAAATAATTTTCTTGTTTGTTTGTTTTTAAAGGGATTAAATAAATGTAGTTTTACCACAAGGAAAATGATAGCGCCCATTGCCCAAGTATGGCTTTTAAGTCCACATTTAAATGGGAGTAGATGATCCTGTCTGGAGCAGCGGCAGGGATCATT
>VYZV01007106.1:86064-98358 GCA_013401275.1 Pandion haliaetus | reverse complement strand
GTGTGCTTTCTGTGCAAAGTGATGCTCATTGTGCAAGATCTCTGCTAGATCACTTACGCTATCAACTCCAGACAAGAGCTTACACCACATTAAAATAAAGCTGTGGCTTCAGTGACAGGCTGTAAACAAAAAGGGGTGGGATACAGTTAATGGCAGCAGTATAGCACTAAAGAAAAATAAGTAATTCCCTTTTACTTGCAACTGGCCAAGGCCCAAATCCTGAAACATCATCAATCATTCTTGATGACTAGATGAGATCATAAACCGAATGAGGAAAAATAATCTTGAATTTAACTTAAATTGTGATTGGCACAGTAAAAATTAGCTTTCCTCCAAAAAAATTTTTTTTCTTCTTCCAAAACATCTCTGATTGCTGCCCTTCCCAGCTTTTCCCCACCCATTGCAGAACTTCCAAGTGTTTTTCACTGTTGGTGGATGTCATCCCTTATCCTTCCACGTCTGTTTCAGCATGTGCTTTTAGTTTTTTGTTGAGAAGGATACTGCTTTTGCATTTCTTCCAAAAAAACATTCTAAGTGTAGCCTTCATATAAATACTGAACATCATGTTATTCGTAACCTCATAATTCAGCAGTCTACCAGCTGAATAATGTAGCAGGCATGGAAGACTGAGAAGCAAAGGATGTTATACAGACCAAGAGAGCCATTCTGACAAAAATCTGTTGGGGAAAAACTTCCTGGGAAAAATACGTGAAGTTTCTTTTTTAGTTCTTCACACATCTACAGCTTATTATGAACAAAATACACACTCTAGGGAACAGTTATGTACTGTCAGGAAAATTGACTTGATATTTTAATTTTTACAGCTGTTTATATTTTGCACCATGTTTTTTTACAAAGTTTCTGTGTAATATCCCTTGAGATAGAGGTTTGTTCTTCATGAGCTGATAGCTTTAAATATAAAAGTTCTGGAAAGTTGGAGAACTGGTAGAAATAATACTAAAATTCCACCAACAGTATGAAGTCCTGAGGTTGTGAAGTCAGTTTTGGAGCTGGCTTAAACACCTTTATTTAAAAGATAAAGCAGCGCATCACAAATACTGCAGTTGGGCAATGATCATTACTGATTATTTGAGAAACGCCAGACACATGGTTGGAAGGATCAGTTTGACACTTTTTTTTGATAAGCAATAAGCAAGGCAATTTTGTAGTTTTCGGTCATTGGTTTAAAGGCACTGTTACATCCTAGGTGTTCACGGCACATACGAAGTAAGTTGAGAATATCAGTCTGGTTCTTAGGGGTCTAATTGATGCCAAATTGGCAGAGATTGAGTAGGAAAGGAGCTTGGGCTACCCCCTAACCTCTTGAGCTTTTGCATACTTAGTTTATCATTTGTGTAGATAAGGGCTTTTGCTTCACTGTGCTGTCAATCTGGTCCTTGCTCTAAGATGAAAGCACTGAATTTAATTATGTAGCTGTGGGCCTGGGTTCAGCCATCCCCTGTGATATCAGATGTGTAAAGCAAACCTCTGCTGGAAATTAGTGTGTATTACTGATGAGTTGGGAACAAACTATCTGGCTGATCTTTTCAATAGATACTGTGAGAGGTTTATTTTTTTTCCTTTAATAAAAAAAAAAAAAAAAGGCATAAATGCTGACTTAGAATTGCTCTGGTTGTATTGAAATGGTGGACAGGTCATGCTATTTATTTATTTACATTATAAGATTTAGGGGGAAAGCTATTCTAGACTGAGTTAAATTTCTGTCAGCATATGATAATGCCACATTATTTTATGTGGAGAGAACTTTGAAAGTTGAGAACTTGTGATTTTGGAGGAATGTCTTTCGAAGGCTCACTGCTGGTTGCAGCTTACAGTACCGGAGGGATGCAGCCAAAATAGTATTTTAACTTTTTTTTTTCCCCCAGTTATACATGTCAATTTTTCTGGCTGTGTTGGCAGGAGGCTCAATGTGCGGACAGATGTTTATCCTTTTATACGTGATCATGTTCATGTAATCATTCTTGCCAGAAAGTGGGGACTTAAGTACAGAGGATTTTGAGACATCCAGTGTAGATTTTGTGGACGTGGCTGTTTTGACAGTAGTCTGTGAGACCCTTCCCAACAGCCAGTGCATGAGTGTTCAGATGTGAGAACTGTGGGCTTTGTGGCAGTGCCCTGCTGTTGTCAGGATTGGGGAACATGGCTGCCATGTGCTAGGGCCGTACGGCTCTTCTTAGGGCCACAGTGACCCTTGGAAGGACCAATGATAAAGGTTAAGTGTAACGTGTCGTTCTGTTTCAATTTCACTTTACTAAAGTTGCCACATACATTTCTCAAGTGGTTGGACATTGAGATTTAATAATCTTGTCTTCTAAGTTCATGATATTTTTTGGTGAGACTGGTGGCCAGTGAAACGTGTGACCTAATTCAAGGATGAGAATTAGTGGAGTGGTCCTTTAGGACCAGTTCTCTGTTATTTTGCAGTTGGCTCAGTATTTGCTAGCCTGCACTGAAAAGAAGGGCTAAGAAAAGAAAATGGCTGTGCTGTTTCTGAGGAGAGTTGCTTACTGCTCAAAGCTAGGTCAGCTCTTGCAAATCCCATTGATACCTCGATCTCAGGATGCAGGGCGAGTTTGGACATTCCAGTAGTCCCCAAAAAATCACAAATGAAGAAATTGCTTTTCTTCATTGTTTTGCCATTGCCATCATCAAAGTTGCCTTTGCTGTGTGGTTTCTATATTTGTAGCTGCAGCTTCAGAGCCTGTTCTAAATTTCATGGCCATCCTTGCACTCTTTGCAGAGAATGGTATGAAATACTGGCTTTTACAGCTCAACCTCACTCTTTTCCTGATGTTTGGGTTATTATTGGTTTGGTTGTTGGAAGTTACCTACTAGTTATTCTCAGGCTGAATGTTTTGCTTTTACTGCGAATTTTCTATCACTCTGTGCCATTCAAGGTGAGGATTTGCCCTTCTTACCAGGATTTTAATAGCTCCACACCAAAAGTTGGTAGATCCATGTATTTGGAAGGGTTTGGCAGATAAGGGTATGTTCTGGAAGATTAGGTGCGTAATGAGTATGACCTTCAGGCATCTTCCATGAATTCAGCCTTTCAGATTAAATGTAAAATACTGTTGTTTCTGTTGTAATCTAGAAATTTAGCAAGCTGTTTTTTGGTAAAAGCAGTAAGAATTAGGGGTAACTGAGAGATTTTAGAAAATTCTTCTCATTACTGTTTCTTCTTTTGGTAACAGCAAATACGTATTCCCCATGTCCTTCACTTTATCCATGTGTACCAAAAGGTTGCAAGTTTTAAACAATCACTAAAATAGTTAAATAATCATTCTTCTTGTTCCGCTCATAATCCTCCGGAAATCGGGTACTGGGAAGAAAGATTCCAGGAGCCAGTCCTCCTGCAAGAATGAGGAATATGGATCACTTTTTGGAGTATTTGTCCACTCAGCGTCCTAGTTTGAGTGTCAAGATCTGGCAAAGAAATTTAGCTGGCTTCCCCAAGGGGAGTGAAAGCCATTGAAGGCAGTAACTATAATCTAAGCAGCTTCATTTTCCTTTTCTAATGCTTATGCCAAGGATCACCTAAGCCCTTACAAAAGTTCTGCTAAATAGAAGAAAACTGTTGCACTGAATGTATACGTTTGCCTTTAGTGGCTAATGGAACATTTGTGCTGTATATTCACATCCATCTTTCATTTCAGACATGAAGTATATAGCGACTTCTGTTTTTTCCTTGAGGAATTTGGTTTGTCAGAGAAACATCTGGTTTATGTAAATGAGCAAGGAATTTGGTACATGAGAAGATGATTGCAAAATAGCATCTATGTGGTCTCTTCAGTAATTCCCCTACAATTTATAAAAAATAAACATATATTACTTCTCTAAATGCTGTCCCTTTTTCAGTGTTCAGTGTTAACGAACATGTTTTCCTTCTGCGAGTTTAAAAAAAAANAAAAAAAAAAAAAAAAGGAAGGGGGGAGAAAGAAGCACGTTCGCACTGGTAACGTGAACGTGGGGCTATTTTCCTGATGTTCGGCTGATCGCTGCAGAAGGCCGACTGACCTTCACTCAGCCTCTGCTCCCTCCGGCGCTCCAACACTGCCACCTGCAGGGACCCGGACCCAGACCCGGACCCCCACCCGCCGCCCACGGCCCCCGCCATGGTCCACGGCCTTCCCCGCCACCGCCGCCCCCGGCCCCGGCCCTGGCCCGCACAGGGCAGCAGGAGCAGCCTCCTGGCTGAACTGGTTTCCAGCCGTGTGGGAGGGTAACGCGTGGTGCCCCTTCGGGCTGGGCGATAAGCGACGGTTTTGTTTCCGTCCCGCTCTTTTGCGTTTTTAATAACGGGCACACGTCCTGCGATCCAGTGTGTTGATGTCCGGGAGTGTGCGCTGGCTTCCTTCCAAACCAAATGTAGAGGTCTACGGGCTTTTCTTCTGGGTAAACCAAGCTGGTAATTCACCTTAATAAATTCAAAGCGCTGTTAAGCATGGAGAAATAGTTCTTGTGTCAAAGTTTAATTATTATTTTTTTTTAAATCTGGCTCCAGATCGGTCGTGTTTTATTAAAATGATTTTGGTGGCATTTCTGTTGCATGTTTTCTGATGTGGAAAAACAAATCAAAACCCACTTATCACATGAATCATTGTTAGAGTCAGCAGTAGTCCTCTGTGTAAAATCTGCCAGTAAAAGCCGGGAGGATGGGGATTAAACCTGGAGCACATTAAATTAGTTCCACTCTATCCCGAGCAGGCTCAGCATTGCTTGCTTAGGCAGGCAAAACGGAAACAGGCAGTTTATAACAAGGCTGGTTTAAAAACTGTGGGGTTCATTTGAAAAAGATTTATATCCCCCACTTATATAAACATTACAAATGTAGGCGGCAAGCAGGAGGCAAATCTTTATCAAAATCTCTTTAAGAGCTTTTTCATTGTGAATAAAATGGACAGCATGTACTCGTTTGAAGATTCGCCAATATTTGTACAATAATCTTTTCTCAATGCTCTGACTAATTAAAATACAGCTCAGGGTAGAACAGCTAGACCACCAACTGGTAATTTGCTGGGATCTGACAAAAGTGGCGATGACTGAGGTGGTGGAGGGAAATTACTTGGAGGCAGGAGAAAAGATTGTCCTGAGATAGGTTTAGGTTTTCTGTAGTGGTTATTAAAAAAAAAAAGTGAAATTTTAAAGAGAAAACAACTGTGTCTAGATTTATCTCCACCCACCCCCCTTCCCTGGTGGATGCTGCTGTTCTTAAACAGTAGCATAGAAATTTTGTGGGTTTTGTGATCTTTGCTAGGGCCTGCAGAACTCTCTGCTGGGAAGGTTGGAATGTTTGCTCCAGTAAAACTAAAAGTAGTCTGGGAGGTGAGGGTCCCAGCTGACAGCTGGAGTAGCCACTCACATTGTAACATTTGGGAGTTACTTAATTGTAATGATGTTATTTTGAAAGTTTTATTTTTAGAAGGATTAAACATACGTTAGTGCAGTAAAAAATTTTTTTTTCAATTTTTATTTTTAGTATTAACACCCAATTTTATTTCAAGCTGTTGCAATACCTACCATTGTACTTTATTTATTTAGGGTACATTATAAGAGTTGTCCAGATCCTGGATTTAACAGAAAGTGCTTTTCATATTTCATTTTGATGTTAATAAACAGTGTCTAAAAGAGCTTTGTAATACTAATCTGCCTTCCAAAACAGGATCCAAGTCTCAGATAAATGACTTAAAGTATTTTGTGGATTGTAACATGTAACCAAGATCCTCTGGATTCTTTCATTCAACCTATGGTTTCTCATACCTCTGCTTTTTTGCTGCCATAGTGTCTTCATACAGAATAGCACTTATGCCCCAAACGTTTGATTCTCATGTCCTGAGAGCAGACTGACAGACAGCTTATTAGAAAAGCAGGAGCTTTCTGTGCTGTGGAGCAGGTGAAGAATTTTCTAGTAGCTGCCAAAAAATAAATTATTATTTTTCTGCTGTTACAGTGGTATGCGTACGCTGCAGTAGAAGCCATGTACGGTAGAGGTTGGAAACATTCCCACCCTGAGGTGTGGGGAGCTAGATAAGAATAATAGAAATTTTATCAAAGTCCTATTTTCTTTCTCTTGCAAGAGTTGTGCAAGAGAGACTGCGAGGCAGATAGACATACCCATACTGGCTTTTGAAAAAAAAGCCAGTTCATACTGAGCTCCATCCTGTGACAGCTTCACGGCTATTCATACTCAAACTAAATAGGTTACAGTGGGCTCAGAGTGTGCCTCTGCTGTATTGGCATCAGCATACCATGACTTGAGGTGTACATGGGGACTGCAAAGGGAATTATTTGCTGTGCTGAATGTTATTACTCATACCTGGGACTCAGCATCAGACTATCAGAGCACTTGAATTAACGCTTGGTAACATGAGGGAGCTACTGCTGCTTACAGGTAGAGAAAAGCAAGAAGCTCGCAGTCGGACATGGAGGTGAGTGTCAGTCTCCAGAGTCTCAGTCTGATGCCTGACCACTGGGCCATGCCTCCTTTCTCTCCTACCAAAAATCACAATGGGGAACTAGAAAATATCTTGGTACCTCACTGTCTAGCATATACAACTGCACTGGGGTGAGGGGCGTGTTTGTTGGATTTGTTTTGGTTTTTTTTAACATTGCACATAACAACCAGCTTTTTTTCGCTTGTTACTGAAATCTGAATTGTAAGTGTTATAACTCAACACATTTTGGTATTCTCCTGGAGTAATTTAAAAGACCAGTTAATATAAAGGTAGCTTAAGTCATGTCTGGGCTTTTCGTTAAGGCTGGGTTTTTTTCCTAGTTAAAATGGCATGGAATATACGTTTCCGCAGATCTTCAGAGTGAAACTTGAACATAAGAAATCCTTTCTGCATGAAGCAACTAGAAAATATATATGAACGTAACTGAAAACTTCTGAAGTCCTTAAATGTTTGGAATGACATGCATGATTTAAGCGTTTTTAGATATTGGGACCAGATGTCCTGTGCTCCAGTCGGCTCCCTTTGCCCAAATGTGATATCATGAGGGATAGTTATGCTGACTCAGGCGTTCAGCTGAGTGGNGGGGGGCGGGAAGGGGGAATGGTTTTTCTAGTTGTAGGTCGTGCTGGACAAACGGACAGGGAGGAGGTGTGGCAAGAGCAATCCCTGGCAGCCAAGATGCCCTCACATGGCCCTTCCAGCTGCTGGTGGCAGAGCAGCCCAACATCTTCTTCATCCAGAGCAAGCAGCCAGCTGCAAAATCACTGCCAGTGCCACCCAACATGGCCCAGCCCCATGAGGGGACGATGGGAGCACTGAAAGGAGCCGAAAGAGGAGAGGACTTGCTGCATGCCAGCCATGAGAAGGGCACGTGGGCCAATGGGCATGGCACATCATGACTGACAAGCAGGTGTTGGGTATACTGTCAAATAACTGGCGCCCTAAAAGATTATATACCCATGCACAGGCATGCCCAACCCAGGGCATGCAGTCTGTTCACCACCGCATGTGAATACCAGCATTGAGGATTCCTGCTCAGTTAAGGAGCTGAAGGAACAGCTTATAGGCAGTCAAGTTAAACTGTGCTTGAAGAGAGAACTGTCAGCTTCTAGAGCAGGAAAACATTTCCAGGATGGGATGAGAAGATTAAAAGAATGGGATGTCAGAAGTTTTTCACTGTAGCACTATCGCAGTGGAAAAATAATTGTCATTTTGCCTATGCCTGTATTTCACTTGATGTTTTATATGATCAGTAGTCATTGCGGCTGCAGTTCTTGCATATTTATAGGGAAAAAAAATTACATCCTTTACTTTGAAGTATTGCTGTTGTTTCTGCCATCCTCTGCTCTCTGAAAGATGGTAACCTGATTAGTTTTTAATGGCAGTGGAAAATTGGACAGGAAAATTAAGGTTTTAACCTGATACATTTCATAGGATGAAATGAGATATAGTTGTATAATTAAGCTTCTTTTATTCTTCCCAACCTGAAAAAGGGAAGGAAAATGTTCTTCCTTGTGCAAATCATGCCACAGTGAGCATCCTCCAGTGAAGATGTCCTGTCAATGAACGATTCCTTCCACACACAAAAATGGATGAGGGGCTCATAAGTTACAAACTTACTCATGCGTGTGACATCTGCCTTTAATCACCATGAAAGCCTGAATCCTGTTTAAAGCATGGTGAGCCTTGTACAACGGCTAGAAATGTCAGTACTTTATTGTGATAACATTTACTGTACTGATTAACAGCCGTGGTGCTCTGCAGCGGACTGATAATCTGCCTTCGCATGTCTTTGTGTTGCCATTCTGTCTCCTTCCTGTGGTTCCAGCCAGGACTCTGCGCAGAGCAGCGGGATCTTCTCCTGTGCAAACCTCCCATGTCCATATATTTTTGCTTTGTGGTTTATGTTACCTATTATGTCTTTGTCTATCTGCATACTGAGGTATAAAATATTTTAAAGACAATGTAAAACATTCCCAAGTTAGCTACTGTTTCAGTTCATACCTGTGAAATGCAGTAACGTGATCTAGCATCTAGTCTCATATGACCATCTCATGCAAGTTGATGTTTAAATGGCTTTCAAGTTTCTTGACACACAGGAGTTTCAATTCCTAGTATTTTGGTAAATTCCAACAGGTTTTGGCAAGTATATTTATCTTAGTGGTAGATTTTCACTGTTTGGCCTTTTTTTTAAGAAAAGGAGCAAAAGAGAAGGGATAGGGAGAGAGGATGCTGCTTTGCTCAGATCTACATCCACGTCCATTGAGATTGTCAACAAAAAGTTGGGTTTCAGCAATACTGTGAAATTGGGTGTTCTGGTCAAAACAGTACCCTTATTCAGCATATTTTATGTAATAGTATAACCTCTAAGCATTGCTAAAAGCTATCAGGTATACATTTGGCCCTAACTTAGATGGAATCATGATTTGTATGATGCTTTGGTGCAAACTGGCATTGGTGCTTGTGGCAATGTATGACAGATGTCCTGATTGTCTGTTAATATCAAACTTCTATGGGACGAAGCTGACTGGATTTGTTTAAAAAAGTTTAATGGTGAGGTAAGATGCTTCAACACAAAAAGCCCACAGCAATAAGAAAACAAATTTCTTTCAAATGAACCCAAACAGTTGTGTGGGCTCCAAACTCCTGTTTTTCACCCATTAGGACTTGTTTTCCCATTTTACCCTTTTCCCAGGCCATCTCATTTTTTCATTTCTGGTACCAGTGTCCACCATGGACTGACCCATCACCAAAAGTCTGGAGGTTTCCTTGCAGCCCTTAGGAGTTTCTGGAACATCTGACATTAGACTGGCGCAGGAGTGAAGGATGATGTATAGAACAAAGGACTGAGAGGGAAGAGGTGCCTCAAAAGGCAAGAATGTGGAGAAAAAGGCACAAGATGGGGTTGTTTTGACTGTCAGTCTCCTTTTATAACTTACTGCTGTGTGCCAGCTCTCACAGCATGTCAAGTATTTCAGTATGTATTAGCTTTATCCTTTCTGCTATTTCTAAAGTATTTTTCCCTTGCAGTTCACAATTCTTTTCACTGCAATTAAGCACTGTGCCAAAGAGTTTATGGTTTTATTCACCAGATGCATTTTATACACAGTGTTTTATTGCGTGAGACCGCTGAGTTTGTGCTTTCTGCTTGTTTTCTGTCCTTTCACCCTCCAAAGTCTTTCTTGAAATATGCACACCACCAGGAGCATCTCCTCTAACTTGAGAACTGGAAAAATCATAAGTTTCAGCTTCCCTTGTTTCTCCTGTGCCTTTCTTGACCAGATTCAAGAGCTGTCTCGTACTCTGACATTTTCTTCTGTCTGCACAGATAAACTGTTATTCTTCCTTTTGATAAGCCAACTGTCTCTCACTCTGAAGAAATTTACTCTTAGTTGTTTTGTAGTTCTCTCCAACATTATCTCTAGTTTCCACAGCTTTTTAGAAATGTGGACACTGGAACTGGGCACAATATATCAGAACTAATCCTGACAGTGCCATATACTGTAATAAACCTGCTCCCCTACTTCTTTTCCCTGGTACTGTATTTTGTAGTTATATTGGTCCTTTTGCCATCGCCTTGAGGTAAGTACGACCATTCTGGATTGGATCAAAAACGTAGCTGAGCTAGTTTGCTTTTTCTAAGCATACTCAAAGCGGCTGCCTACAGAAGATTAAGAGAAGAGGACAAGGTTATTTGATACTCTCCCAGCTCTGACCATTTTGAGTTCTGCAACAGATGTGGTTTCTGTGTATTTAGTAATATTTGACAAAAATTTTTTCCGCTGTGAGTTTTCCTATCATCTTTGTGAACCCAGGAATTTAGCAGCACAACAGCCTTTGGCAAGGAGTTCCACATCTGAGCAAATTGCATGAAGAACTACCTCCATTTAATTTGCTTTTTAAACTGGCTCCTGCCAGCTTTGTTTATTGCCCCTTAGTTCTTGTGTTGGGACAGAGAGAGCGCAGTCAATCCCTACCTGCATTCTCTAGTCTCTTCGTGATTTTTTAGACCTTTTATCCCCTCTGGGTCATCTGTTTTTCCAACCTGAAGGGTTATAACTAGTGTTCTAAGCAGGGATTCATGTCCTATTCTTTGTCCAGAGCATTTCTCAAATCTTTTTCAGTAACTATCTGCTGGGATAGAATCCTCTCCTGCGGATATGGTCTGCACTATTGAATGACTGATTCGGTTGTACTATATTTTTCTTGATTTATACTGCTTTTATTTGTTTTCTGTCCCTGTGGATTCTTATCCTTTGCTTTGTAGTGACTGAACGCTTTCCCATTGTTCTCCTCAAAGCTGATGTGAGTTTTAACCTCCTAGGATATTATGTTATCCACATGCCCTTTTCTCAGTTTTGAACCCCTACCATCTTCTGGCAGTTTTCCCAATATTCCAAGGCTTATAAAAACAAACAACCAACCTTAAAAAAACACACACAAAAAATCCTGACATGCATAGCACAAGATCTTTCTCTGGTAGATGTTTTATCTTGACTGTGCCTCTACTCCTTTTTCATTCTTCAGACATCGTTTTTGCCATGCTGATTCATGTTTTTACCGAGCTTGTCTGTAGAAGCCATCATAGCTAAAAGCTTTTCACTGAGTAGGTTGGAAGTAATCCCTTTTTAACTTGCTGATGAGTCTAATGTCAGACATGCAGTGATTTAAGTAAAATTGTCCTTATCCTTGCAAAGCTTTGCTTAATAAAATCCAGACTTATTAAATATCGTTTTTTCAGTATGCTGTTGCTGATGAGCCCCCATGAACCCATTACAGTATCTAACACAGCTGTACATTTAGATAGTTTCCAAAGAGGGAAAAACTGGACCGTATGATGTAATAATGATGCATCGCCAGACAGCATAACTCACTGGGATGAAGTGATTTCTGTACTGTGGAAGATCAGATATTAGTGGGTTTATCAGAAGCTTTTGTGATGGCATTTAAATTTTCTCAAAATGTATGTGTAAGTCTTGCAGTTCTGACATAGTAACTGAATCTGCCTCTTGTAACACAAGAAACAAAAATAACTGAAGAAGTTGCAAGGTGATTGAAAACAGGAAATTGTCAGAAAACTGTAGTGCTCAGTAAAGACAGGAGAAAAGTGGTAAGAGGAAATCTTAATTATGTTGTCCAAAATATAATTTCTTTTTATGTTCTAAGGAAGTTAGGTTAAAGAAAAATACTGGAATACACTACTTTGGCTATGGGTTATAGGTGGAATCCAATTGCTTAGGTCATGATCATGGGCTAGGGAGTTACTGGCTGAAAGAACTGTCCTGGGCTTTGCTTTTGTTTTGGTTTTAGACATAATAGGGCTTGAACAGCTTGTTTTAAATATTTTTGTTGTTATCACATATTAGCTGTTAAATATTGGTGGTGTGTTTTTGGAATTATGCAAGACACATTAAAAATAAAAATCTCTGACCAGAAGAGCTTAAAAATGTTGTGTTTTTTAAAAACTTTATGTTGTTATTTAATTTTTCTTGCCTTTGACTCATCACTGTGTTTTGCAGTAAGTGCTAACATCTTGGATAGCTATTCAACAGGTAAAAATTGGCAAAGGACTGTTGATGTCTGTAGTGTTGACTGATAGACACCAATTAAGAATCTGGCCATATGACAGTGTATTGAAGGAAGTAATCCAAAGAGCAGGTGATTATTTATATAATTTTCTTTTATATCTCTTGGCAACCTTAAACTCTAGTTCATGTACGCTTCAAGCCAGCGCTGTTGCATAAGGAAGTGGTCCAATCCTTGGCCTTCATGGCTAGTGTACATGTTTCTGTGGCCAAGCAGTAAACCCGAGGAGAGA
>VYZV01007106.1:56940-85659 GCA_013401275.1 Pandion haliaetus | reverse complement strand
GTCCTAGATGCTTTTACTATTTCCTGTGTCTCACTAGCAGTTTAGTTCTCTGTTTTCTTTATATGCATATTCTTGGTGGATTTCTGTATCGTCTTATCAAGTGAATAGACAGACACTGCTATTAAAGAGAGGAAGAAGCAAGTCTCTTGGTATTATTGACAGGGGCAGTCATAAACCTATTTTGGTCCCCAACAAAAGGCAGTGTGATCTTTCTCCTTATCTTTAATGACTTACACTTTTCTGTTTTACTGGAAGCAGCCATTTACTGCCACCATCTCACACCTCCACTCTCAAGCTGCTGTGAGTTCACTGGATGCTTCGTCTGCTTTCCCCTAAGGCTAAAGTTTGCTCTTTCCCCCTGCAAGGTGAGGCTTTGTAAACCCTCCCCAGCTGGAAACATAAGTTTGAGACTAAAACTTTTCTGGCATCCAAACTCACTTCCTGCAAAAGGAAGTGTACAGACAGTGGACTTCAGTTATCAAAATGATTTCTTTGTCTTCTTAAATAGCCTGCCTGAGTAATTGGTTGCTATATATTTTGACGATGACAGATTGAGGGGTTTCTTAATGGTGAGAGTGTAGTACTTTGAAGATCTTAATTTTTTGTGTTGTGTTTTGGGTTGGTTATTCTTCAGTCATACCCTACATATATGTAAAGAGAAGACATTTTTATCAAAACCTGCCCAAGTCAAGAATTATAATGATTTCTAGAGCTTCATATGGAAAACCACAATTTGCGTGGTATGATCATGCTTACTGACTTATTGTGTCAAATCACTAGTCACCCATGGGCCATTTAATGAAAGCTAAATACGTGAAACGATTGTTTTGCAGGGAGTAGGGAGTACAGACATCTTCTCACCCATACAGAAATTACGTGTAATCAACCCCAAATCTCAGGTGGCCAGACAGTGTAAAACAGCGAGTAACAGAACTGCAGCATTTGATTTATGGGCAGCTGAGTACTGCAGGCAGCTAAGACTCCTCCTTAGCTTGGCAGCACCTCTTGTTTTTGCTAAGATGCCTACTGCTGCAGAGATCTGTTGCCATCGAAGGATCTGAGCTGGTTTTGCATACCCATGAGGTATTCCCTTGGTGCCATTGTCACTTTTAGCAGCTAGAATATTCTGCCCTCGTCTGAATAGTGGGGAAGCTAATACACTGCATGGCAAAATCGTGAAACACAAAACGTCAAACCCAGGTAAAACATGACAAATCAAATAGCGCAACATTGGAAAGCTGCTTATTCCACATCTCATGAACCCTCTTTTCCCACCTAAGTTACCAATGAAAGGAGCTTCTGTTAAATAGGGAGGTCAAGTAGCGTGGGACAGCAAATGACCCAAGGGATTGTGAGTTTCCACTGATCCTTCTGCTGGTTTTACCTGCAGCTGGGTTTTGGGGTTGGTTTTTTAGTTTTGATTTTCCCCAATAAAATTCCTCACTATTGTAAAGCTGTGTGGTTCCCATTCCAAAAAGTTCTGTTAACTCATGCGACTTCTGAAGGAATTAAACATGTTTTGCTTCCTAAATGGAAAGCCACTAGAATATTTACATAGTGAAGTAGTCTCTTAAGATTTATCTCCTCCTTCCTCCTGGATTTTAAAAGAAAATAAATTCCACTTGCTTCAAGTTGATTTTTGCTTTAATATTTTTAATGATGTGTTGAGGACAGTGGGCTGGAACCGCAGGGATTAGAGTGTTCAGTTCTCTTCTCAATTTTGTCAGGGACACGTGTTAATTCAAGTAAACTCTGACCCTCTTCTTCTCTTCCTAGCCAGCACACTCTGTTTTCTATTGTGTAAAAGATGTCTAATGATACATATGGCTTTAGATTCTTACAGGTTTATTTAATACTGAAAATAATGCCTCTCACAGAAATGCAATTTTTTTTTCTTGGGTTTATTACACTTCCTCTTAATTCCTGTAGATCCTTTAAATCACATTTTAAATGTCACTTTTGAAACACAATATCATGTTCAGTGTTTAAAAACTGAAAAAATTATTTTTGTACTTTCTTCACTGTCCTCCCATCTGCCAAAACTCGGGCCTTTTGCAAAAATCAGCAAATTGACATCAGTTCATTTACCCATAGGGATAGTAAATTATTACACAGCTTAAGTTATAAAAATAAATAACTAAGGAGGGTGGAGGAAAGAGATGGAAAACAACAAAAATCTAGCACAAACTTTTCCTGGATTCTGAAGAATATATGATTATAGCATTAAAATGTCCAAACTATGCAACTGAGCAGAAGGTGGTAGAGCTTGGGCCTTAGCTGGCTCTGTATTAAGCAGTGTTAATGTTTTTATACAGCCTTTGGAAAGCTCAGAATTGACCTGCTTTTATTATTTTTATTGGCTCCCTTGATGATAGACAAATGGGGCTAACCTGAGGCCAACTTAACCAGCAGGAAATTTGGGTCATGGGTAGTTACATTTTTAAAACTTGTGTTTTAGGGTTGTTCAATCAGGGTAATTGATTGATTGTTAGGCAGTGCAGGGAGCCCCTAAATCGTCAGAGGTGGCCAGATAATGACAATCTGCCAGTGGATTTTGTTTGAGGCAAATTTCCCAGCTCCCTGCGGAGCTACGCTCTGCAGTGAGGCTGTGAGTCCCTTTTTTTTTTCATGCATGCTCCAGTCCAACTGGCCTGTTTGGACAAAATAGCCTCTGAAACTTGGCAGTTCCATTTGAAGTCTTCTGTAGTGCCATTTCCCAAGAGATAAGGGAAAAACATTCCAGAGAAGTTCATACCCCAGAAAGACCCTACGTGCGTTCTGAATTTAATGGTTTATTATAGCTCTTTTTTTTTTTTCTCTTTCATTTTTACTTTGAAGATAAGAGGTGGCAATTGTTGCTTTAAGTTGTTGAGTTTTAGCCCACCCTACAGTAAATCATCCTGAAAGTTTAGACCCAATTTTTTTTTATCGTGTATGCTTGAAAGTTTGCCAGAGATGCTGTACACATGTACTTTCAGGAGCTATTATCCTCGGGCAGGAGCTGTTGACCGTACTGTTTTATATGACCATGTGCATCCTCAGTGCTCCATGCATTTGGATAATTTGTGCATGCAAAATAGAGCTTTTTCAAGAACTTATCTTTGGTGTTGTAGGAGCATGCTATGAGATATTTAGAGATGGGGTGAAGTAGAGAGTTTGTGTGTTAGGAGGGCAGGGGGGCATAGGTGATGTGCCAGTAGATGGTAGATGATGTTCAATAATACGTGGCATAGGACTTGCCTCTCCTTAAAAGTGAATTCAGATTAATGTAGATTAAAGTTCATCATCTGTTCCAGAATAATTCCACATGTAGGTTAATCTTCAGTTCTTAGATTTTTAGGGCTGATTAGGCTTTTGCTTGTTACGCGTGGCTTCCTCCCGGTAGCTGCATACCTCTGAATTCCTTGAAGTTTTCTCTTTTTGCCTTTTAGGATCTGGATGGTCTGATACTTATTGTACTGGCTTACAGATAAGAATTTGTTTGTGTCCCTTTTCAAGAAGAGAGCAGGTAATACTGAACTGAGGCAGGGCAGAGTTGGAATTTGGGAACTGGCAGCTTTGTCTTGAGGGTGGCCCAGCTGCCAGAGTATGCCAGACTGGCGCCAAACACCATAGAATAGATTTGCTTCCAAGCGGAGCAGTGCCTAGACTTGCTGTGCATGTGATTTAACGCTCCATGCCCAAACACACACAGGGTGCCAACCCTTCCCAGATTTCTGAATATTCCTTTTTGGCCCTCAAATGCTTTTGACCACTGTAGCTTTGTAATTTACTGCTTCAAGTCCACAGTTGCACTTACTGTTAGGTTTAGCATGTGGGCAGTTAGAAAATTTTTCTCTAAGTTATGTATTCAAATAGAAACATAATACCTGACCACATTAAAGTCCTTTGAAAGATGGGTCCATGGCAAAACTTGTATGTCAGGAGCAGGGTGGAGCCCAAAGTCTGTAGAAGTGTTGCTTCCTATAGCACAGGGTGGAAAAAAGTTTCTTGAGAGCTTGAGTAATTCATGCTTTCTTTATGATTGAGATCTGTAGTGGATTGGTGTGAGTATAAAAATTACAGTTTATGAGATGCTTGTTAGTGTTTCTGAGATAGTCAAAGAAAAACTAAAACAAAATACAATGAAAACCAGGACCCCCTGAAGTGTTGTATGGAGTATGCCAGGACATGAAACTTTCAGTTTCCATGTTCCTCAAGTTAGACTCTGAAGGTCCTGCCCAGGTTTCAGAAAAAAACTACTCAGTTGTCGTAAAAGCTTGGAACTAAATTAATGCAGTTAAAAGCAGTGATAAACCTAATTGCATGGTTTTGTTATTGTATAAACCTGTGTCTCTTTCTAGTTTTTTGACTTGTTTTGTATTTTATTTACTTATTGTGAATCTATTTAAAGGGTATATTATTGGTTGTGGTGCCTGTTTACCATGACTAGTCTGTTTGAACTTACTGTAGTAACAACCAAGAATAAATGTTTGCAGACTTGACTGTTTGGATTATAAGAGATGCGATGTTTCGCTGTACACTATGACTTGACCCACAGGTTTTCACAGGGAGCTTTTTGGTGATCACAGGGCAAGGGGCAGGGTAGTGGTGTTGCAGGAGACCTCTTGGATGGATCCGAGTGATCACTGCCACTGAGAGAGGAAGGCTGTTCTCCCACACCTCCCTCCCCACGCAGGATCAGTGTGCTCCTCCTGCTTGCCTTGCACTGGCCCCGTTTCTCACCTCATCCCACTGCTGAGCTGCAAACGAGCCCACAGCAGAAAACTAGTGTGTGGAGATATATGCAGGTGTGTGTGCATGGGGAGGGTGGCAGTTTGCCGGTACGATTAGTCACTGCTGTCCTGAGTGGCAGAGACCCACACGGTGGATCTAAACCCCAGCCCTGGTGTTACATGATGTCGATGTCAGCGTGGCATTTCAGAGGATTCATGTCTGAAGTCTCCTTTTTACAACCACAGTAAAGCTGTACAGACACCTCTCCCACAGAGGTGAGAAGAAGCAAGTGCAATTTCAACTATTGAGGACCTAGGACATCCCAGCATACTCTGTTTTCCCCTCCTTTTCTCTGCCAGCCTTCCTATACTTTTATACTCTTTCAGCCTCACAGTTGCATACTTCTCCCTGCTTCCACGTGGCCTTTGCATTACTCACCTCACAGCACGGATGTGCTGTGGGAATGAGCCTGACCTGCCTAGCAAAGAAGGCTTTTTCGGTGTGGAAGACCCCTGTTAAATGGCTTAAGAAGCTGGTGAGTGTGCTGTGAAGGAGGCAGAGGGAGAAGAGGGTCAAGGCACATGCCAGGCCGGTGATTGGTGCCCTGTCCTTGCTCCTGTTGTAGAGCTCTTCCAGGAAACCACACTGGTCACTTAACCACGTGCTTCACATGTAGTTCCCTCTGTTTCTAATTTTCTGGGTTTCTGACCTGAAAGCATAGGATCAGGTTTGCAGATGTGCTGAGAGCTCGCAATAGCAACTAAAGTCAGTAGGAGCTGGGCTTTGAACTCCCTGCTCAAGTACAAAATCAGGCCCAAGGTGGAGGCCAAAAATTAGAGGAAGCATTTGACCTTGTGCTTTGTACCATTTCTACCCATACCGCAAAGATTGATGCTCCCATCCTCTAATCATACTGGTACATGGAGAAGATCTGATCATCAGGCTTTTTCAAGTGCTAAGGTGCTGCTGTCATGAGTCTCTAGGAAAAAACTTGTAGGAAATTAATAAATTTGCTGTCTGAGCAACAAATAAGTCACAGAACCATGTGCTGACAAATGAGAATGCAAATGTTGAACAATGTTTCATTAAATGAGCACTGCTATTATGAGAAGTAATAACTTGTGGATGCAACCAGGAGTATGTCTGATGCTGACTGTTAAGCACTATGGGGGCAATCTGACACAATCTTCCTTCTGTTTTTCAGACTATTGGCGAGTCAGAAATGCCTAGTGTTTTGAACCAGTTATTGCCAATGATCAAGTCTTACAACGAGAGAACAAAAGATGATTATACCTGCGAGGACTTCCTTGTCTTGCTAGTATATATGTATTCTGTGGTTGGAGAAATCAGAAGCGGAAAAGAGCTGGACGCAGCTGAAGAAGAGGTGAAAAAGGCCCTAGTCAAGGCCATTTGTGATGAACCAGAGCCATCTCCTTTGTTGCAGAAAATAACAGGTAAGAGTCTGCTTGTGTGGTGAGAAATTAGGTGGCTGGGAATGCAGGAACTGGGAGAAACATATAAAAGCAGCTTGACTCATCTGTGGTGCTGAGGGTATATGAGTAAGCACAAGGATTTCCTGTAGATTTGTTCCATCTCCGATGTTCATATATGCCAAATGCTGACAGGCTGTCCTTGAAGAGTGCTGAGTCTGATGAAAGCTCTACAAGTTGTTCTTTTTCTTAAAGGTTGGCTAAGTTTGTGTGTTTTCATAAGGTAATCTTTCCCACAATTTCTTTCATTGATCAGTGTAAAGTTGACCCTGGGAAGTCAAAATTAATTCTGGAAACATGTTCAGTGAACCACAGTTGCTTTGAGAATACCAGGAGCTGGCCTGTCTGGCATAAAAGAAGAAATGTGTCTAAAACCAACATTGAGCTTTTTGCTGAAATGACATGAACATTAGCCTATAAAAATAGCACGCTAAGCCTTTTTTTTAGGTGAATGTTCACAGAGTAGGAAAGCCCTAACCTCTTGCTGCTGGTGTCACATTTTAGAAAAAAAATAATGGTTAAAAAAAATTGTTACAATAAATGAACTATGGCTCGAGGGTGACATATCTGAATGGCAGAAGGGATCTCGCTTCCTGCTGTCTGTTTTCTCAGTATTTACTAATAGTGAGCAGGTCACTGACCATGTCATCTTTGAGGGAGGGAGCATATGAACATAAATCAAGATGTTGTGAGGCGCTTGCAATTGAAAGCCTTTGCCAAGAACGGGTGTAAGTGGGGAGTCTCAAGGGAACTGGAATAATACTGCTGTTGGTTATTCTGGTACTATTCCCTGTGGACACTTCTACTTCAAAATACAGGTGTGGTCTGACTGGTCTGCTGTTGTCTTGAGTGTAAAATACTGTAATGATTAAAAGACTCTTACTGTTGGAATGGGCATGTTCAGTCATATTTGCACTGTGCTCTTATTTTAATACTGCTGGCTATGGCGCCTGCAGCGTTCCAGGCTTCTTGGTGAGGCTGCACCTCGAGTACTGTGTTCAGTTTTGGGCCCCTCACTACAGGAAAGACATTGAGGTGCTGGAGCGTGTCCAGAGAAGAGCAACGAAGCTGGTGAGGGGCCTGGAGCACAAGTCTGATGAGGAGCAGCTGAGGGAACTGGGGTTGTTTAGCCTGGAGAAAAGGAGGCTGAGGGGAGACCTTATCGCTCTCTACAACTACCTGAAAGGAGGTTGTAGTGAGGTGGGGGCTGGTCTCTTCTATCAAGCAACTAGTGATAGGACGAGAGGGAATGGCCTCAAGTTGCGCCAGGGGAGGTTTAGATTGGATATTAGGAAAAATTTCTTGACTGAAAGGGTTGTCAGGCATTGGAACAGGCTGCCCAGGGAAGTGGTGGAGTCACCATCCCTGGAGGTATTCAAAAAGCATGTAGACATGGCTCTTCATGACAATGTTTAGTGGGCATGGTCGATGGTTGGACTTGATGATCTTAAAGGTCTTTTCCAACCTGAATGATTCTATGATTCGATGATCTTATTTAGAACGACAGTTCTTTTGACTTATTCACGAAAGAGGAAAAAAAAAAAAACATTAAAACTTACTGTCATGACCAAAAATAAGGATTGTCTTGGGAAAAAAGTATAAAATGGAATTTCTAGGAATGCCCCTTAGGTAATTTACAAGCCTTCATTCATCCACCAGATTGCTTTCTGAGCATTGGTGGAATTTGCTGAATTTGTAATTTGCTATATTTGCAGTACAGTTGAATTGGGAAGACTGAGAAAACATAAGCAGCCTTAGACCTACTCTTCCTCAAGCGGTATTTTGTCAGGCTTGTGTTCTACATCCTGCTTCCCTCTAAACCTTGGGTAAGTCAGAAGCGTAGGAGCACCCGCAAGCTTTCTTTCAAAGGCGCAGCAGGAGGACTTTCTTTGTAGCAGGGCTGAAAGTCGGGGAATAGATGGCAGCGCCGGTTTCCCCTTTTGGTACAATAACAAATATAATGCTGAGACACCTTCTGCTTCCAGCAGAACATGCTATGAACTACAGACCGGCTATTCCTTTTAGCAGATACAGGTTGGCCTATTTTCACAAGGTCAGCCCATATCTGCAAGTTAGCAACAGCCACAGGTCTGGACAGGTTGTGGTTCAGACCTACAGCATTCCACCCTCATTTTACTTGTCAGAAACAAGAGAAAATCTTTTCTGCTCTTAAATGGTCACAAAAGTTAATTAGACTATAATAAATTTCAATAATTCTTGGAATCTCTCATGATCAGAACAAAGCAAAATGTTTGCGGCCTTTTATTTTCAGTTTTCCATCAAGGTAAGTTATAGGAAGAGTGTTAAATTGGATGTGTCAAGAGAGAAAACTAAGCCAGTTACTGAGTAGGCTCAAGACACTGCTTGCTGGCTCGGTCCTCACCTCCAGGTTCCCATGTGGGACCTGAGTTCCTGAATATTCAGTATACATTCTGCAGTAAATCTACTCTTAGTAAGTAGCTTAACCTGCAGAGCTGCCGGTTGAAGTTTCAAACCCTGCTGGTGATGCGTGATTGGACAGCTTTGGTTATAGCAACAGATAGCAAAATTCACTGTTGACTTTAAAAAGGCATATAGAAGTAATAATATGTAGGCTGCAAAGCCAAGCACTTCAAAGTTGAGAAATGCCAGTAACTCAGTTTCCCATGCAACCATCATTTGACTCTTGTGTGCATTGTAGCACAGTCTTCAATTTCATGATTATATAGTGTATTTTCTGTGAGCCATGGCTACATTCAGTGTAGGGACTGAACACCAGCGAGAAACAGAACAATATAGCTTCAGTTATTCTTACACATGATGAAGAAGTACTAAAAAAGTAAGTGATACTCTCTATATGATATTCAGGTAACTTTCTCTGGGTCTCAGTTTGCAGTTCATGAAGTGGACTGGTGCTCTCAGCCATTGTGTCTTATTTTGGAACTTGAAGAAGAAAAGCATTAAATTACATTTTCAGGTATTAGTGATTACATTTCTTTGCACAGAGAGGACTTTGTGCTCTGCTTCCTGATACAGCTGGTCTCTGATGTTTTGGTTTTACTTTGGACCCAACACTGTGCTAAGGTTGTTTGGTTGATTTAAGCTGAAATTAAAAGCTGTATCTCAGCTGTGGCTCTGAACTGCTGCCTAAGCCTTTTGCTTTCCTCTTCTCTGCAAAGCATGGAAGCTGTGCAATCTTGACAGATACTTTTTTTTTTTGTTTTATTTGTTGTTCCCATGGAGTCACTTGAGAAATAAAATGCAAAACCCTTGTAAAACTTTAGAAAACTTGACTTTTGAGGTCAAGTCAATAGTCAAAGTAATAGCTGGGCTTATAGGAAGTATCTTTTATTCCTATTATACTTGTTAAATGTAAACTTACTTAGGCTTGCCCAAGTATATGCCTGTAGGAAATCTCCAGTGATGTGGCTACCTCACAGAACTAGTGCAAACCTCCCACAAAAGATGCAGCACATCAGTGCACAGGGGATATTTATGCTATGTTTGGTTTTTGGTGTTACCTAGTGAAACTGGATTAGTATTTGCAGTAGTGGAAAAGAAAGCTATTCTCGGAGATTTAGTCTTACCTATCCAGTTGGCCACACTAGGTTTCCCTGATGTAGCCTAGATGATTACAGCCCTCTGCAGAATATGTTAAGATGCAGCACTTGTGTAAGCCTATATTGTGAAAGAAGCATAAGCACTCACAATTTCCTGGCTGTTGAGTGTTAGGCTTCTCACCCTTATTGTTGCCTGAACATATGTTTTCCAAAATATTTGTACAGTAACATTCTGCATTTATGTAACACCTTGTTTCATTGAAGCACTAAAAATGTCATGGAACTGTTAATTAAAATGAAAATACAACATGTTAATCACCCAATGAGATTTAAGAAATAAGATACAATTTTTTTTGCCTGCATAATAATATAAAAGTATATTAGTGGTGTTGTGTTTGATGGAACTGTTAAATAATACGTGTTGTGGTAGACAATCTTAATGCCTGGGGTAATAAAACTGAATGTAACAGTTCCAAGATTTCTCCTGGGTGTAATTTACCGCAGACATATGTTCTTCATCACTGTTTCCAGCAGAATGTTACAAATTGGAGGGGAAACAGAATAGACCAAAACACAATGGAAAATGGTGCTTTTCAGCAGAATGCTGGGTTTGGGGGAGGTGTGTCCTTTTGGTAGCTGTTAAAAAAAAAACACGCTGTAAAATATTCTATTTAATTTATCATATTATCTGTTCATCTAGTTTTGTAAATATCCATGTAGAGCTGTGTACAACTACAAACATATGCAAAAGTAATGCTAATAGAGCTGCAAAGCAATTAAAAATCTATTTTTTCAGCTGCACCGTCCTCTCTTTTTCATCTGCAAATCTCTGTGGGAGCTTTGTAGAGCAGATCTGCCTTTCATGGTGTGCTCTGGAGGCCAGGAGGCCAGCCCCAGGCACTGCTGGGCTGGGAGGCAGCCAGCTACGCTGCCCACGTGCGGGAGCTCTCAGCTGGTCGGGTGTGCAACAGCGGCTGTAGGTATCCATTGCACCTTCTCAAGCATAGGTGTAGCAGGAACCCTCTTGTGCCAGGAGCTGCTGTTTATCAGCCTTTAAAAACTTAAATTTTAATCATAAAATGAATTTCTGGACTTTTTCATTGCTTTTTCTAAATTCCATGTGTTGAAGTGTAGGTATTGCCCTGTTGGGCTAGACACATGGTGTCTTGGCTGCTTCTGCTTCTGATTGTCCTCAGCGCATGATTCTCGGGGGAAATGTTATGCAGGCTACCTGAAGGTATCTACCCTACTGCTAGCGTGACCTAAGTATTATGAGACCTAAAATCAATGCCGGTTTTGCAATAAGCATTTACATTCCTAGAAAGGGACAGCCAATTCCCTCAGAGGACAGGCATGCTTACTTTTATTTGGCTGTGGTCTTGGCTTCATTGCTGGTTTGGAGCAACGATTTCCCAGTTAGGGGTAGGTAGGTATAAAATTAGGTCCTGGGCTGTGGTTATAATGTAAGCCCTTTCAGTTTGATTGAATGTGCCACACTCCTTCTGCAGGGACACAGGAGGGCTTCCCCTGCTTCACAGTGGAGATGTAGCTCAAGTACCTGCTAGTGATTTCTACCCCTTCCCCACACCCCTCCACCCCCAATTCATGCAGTTCAGGAAAATACTGTGAAACAACCATTGTTTAAAATCTTAAAATTTCAGAGTAAATGCTGAGTGAGTCTAAATTTTGTGTGCTTTTATCAAGAATGTTTTCTGTAGTTTCCACTAGTTCAGTGAAAGGCTAGCCCATCTCTCGGTTGCATAATAGCTTATGTCCAAGTAACCCATGACTTTCACAACAGAACTGATACAAAAGAAAATCATGGCTTGACGAAAACATTTGCAGTCTTTTTTTTTATTTTGCTGTTTATTGATATTTTAATCCTTACTACAAAGATACTTTTTTCACATGTTCTTAAAAGCTAAATGCTTTATTAATGGCAACATGTAGACAAATTAGAGGATTAATATGGTATTTCTATGTAGTGTAAGTATTTATGCTGAGAACTGTAACTGGCTGCATTTATCCAAAATAAAATAAAGCTGCAACCAAATTGTTTCTTGCTATCATTTAGGGAAAAAATAGATAAGTCAAAATTAAATATTGTCCGTGCTGAATTTTCAAAGAAATGTAATTCAAGACATTCAAAGTTCTGTTGGTTTTTTTTAAACATTTAGAGAAGTCTTAACAAGCTGTGCTGTCTCCCAGGCCTTCTCAAGAGCTTCCATTTTGCCCGTTCACGCTTCAGGAGCTCTGCATTTGCATTATCTGCACAAAAAATAAGAGCAATGTGTTAGCAATGCTGGGTCCTGGTGGGGCAGTCCTGCAGGTCTGGGGTACAGGACTCACGTTTAAATTGCTCCTTGATTCCAGGCATGCATGGGAGCCTGGCTGCAAGTAGATAGGGATCAGCTCCCCACCAGAGCGAAGGTTTATAAACTAAACTGTTTATGTTAGAAGTTCATCAAGTG
Organism: Pandion haliaetus; assembly: GCA_013401275.1. Lineage (NCBI taxonomy): Eukaryota > Metazoa > Chordata > Aves > Accipitriformes > Pandionidae > Pandion > Pandion haliaetus. The sequence continues at coordinate 73,443 of VYZV01007106.1, read as the reverse complement.
TGTTACAGAGGGTGGGGGAATACCTCAACACATCAAATAGCTAAACATTTTGAATATCCAGGCAGGCTTCTGTCTGAAATACTGATCAGCTTCTTCTAGTCCCTGACGTTAAAGGGTCGTTTTCATGCCTAATGTTAGCGGGGCAGCTTTGTGCTCCACTTTGAATTGGGAAGACCTCTTCCCGCAAGGTTAGGCTGTTGTATGTGCATGACTAGAGGCTTTGTTGTGTGGGGAATCTGCTCTGTCTTGTAGCCTGCAAGTAATAACTGCTGCTCTGTGATGAAGGCAAATGCCAGAAATGCCACTGAGTATGTTCTGTGTAGGGATCAGTCTGCTGTGATATAGAGAGGAGCTGTAAATGCTGGTGTGGTGTGGCTGTGCAAACTTCAGGGCTGCTGCCATCGTCATGGATGATGATCCTTGCCCCACAGAACCCTCCTGGGCTGGCATGCAGATAAGGCACAGTTGGAATGAGTTTTCCCTTTTGTGTTGGACAACAAAATGTCTGTTGATAGAGCTAAATAGCTGCATCCCGCCACAGTGCACTATTACTGCAGCCAGAGGTAACTCAGACTGTTTTCTCCCCAATTCTGAAATGGGAGATGGATGTTCGGGAGGCTTTTTTTCCTGTTGCCCCAGCTGACTTTACAGACACCTAAAATACTCCTCTCTCTGACTGGCAGAGGGTGTGTGTAAGATGACCTCCTGGTATCTGTATTACTTTCTTGATGTGTTTTGGACATGAACCAGTGGAAAGTATATGTGGTCCAGCAGTCCCAGAGGATGGTGGATCTGACATTCACCCTGCCAGGAGCACTGGGAAGACCTGAGCAAAGCTGCTGCCTGGCCGTGCAGGTGGAGCTGCACAGGGAGCTCCTGCAGTTTAATCAACCCTGAGATGCTGCCACTGCTGCAACACTTCAGTCCTTTGCTTCAAGTTAACAGAGCTATTGGGGAAAAAAGATCACTTCACATGTCTGAAGATATTAATCTGATTTACACAACAGTCAGAAGGATTCATGGGGATTGTTGTGACCTCTCTGCATAAACAGGGAGAAATGGGTATGCACTGAAGCAATGACCTGCTCTGCTTTAGCCACTGACTCTGCAGGTGCAGAGTATGTGTCCTTATTTTTGTCAGCTCTCCTTAGGACCCTTGAGCTCTCCCAAGACCTCAGTACCTTTCTGCTGTGACCTTTCTAAAGGCTTTTTAACATTTCTGTTCAAAATCTGTGGATGGCAAATGGGAGACAAGTGAGTCAAATCAGCAGTTGCTGGGTTCAGGCTTTGTGTCACTGCCTGGGTGGATTCCAGGGCTATTTCTCAGCTGAGACACATGGAGGGTTTTCTGGTGAATTCTTTGGGAGACAAATTGCAGTAATCTTCTGGATTAATTTATATCTAAATTTGCATATGCATATTTTTGTAGGTCTTAAAAATATGGGGCATATATTAAAAATCAGTGTTAAAAAGCCGTGGTCTAAAGGTGATAAAATCAGGCTGTTTTGTACAGATGCAGGGATATTTTGTTTGGATTTCATGTTGTACATTAAAATGTATGGTAGAAGACAATCCCAATGGAAGCCCAGTGGCGTTGGGGATTTTTTTTTTAAACTTTCATATGTTGTCTGTTTATTTTGTCTTCAGCACCTGGTCTCAGTTGGCTCCAAACTGGATAGTAATTTTCATTGAAGTGTTTATAACATGAAGTCTTTTTTTTTTTTTTAACATGAGACATATGCCTGCAGCTCTGCAGGCTGCTGTCTCACTGCCAACTTAGCAGGACAGCCAACTGCAACAGGAAACTGATAGGGTGCAATTTTCATTAATGATTTGTATTCTTTTTCAGCATGCAAATTCAACAGCATTTAGAAAATGCTTCTAACTTCAAATATCTCTTTGCATAAGAAGAAAACAGAAGCTGCTTTAGAATTAGGCAACTTTTAAAAAGGTGCTTTTATATGTATGTGGCATGGTTAAATGCTTTTTTTCTTCTTTCCATATGATTCACTTCCTTGCAAAACCTTCAAGTTTTGGCATATTGTAAAAATATGACTAAATTCTTGCTGTTTTGCAGAGCACACCCAGCCTGGCGAACCAAAAATGGTGAAGTGTTAAATAACTGTCAAATTAAAGAAAAAAAACAAAACAAAAAAAAAAAAGGAAAGGAAAAAAAGACTTAGTGGTCACCACCCATATGACAGAAAACTAATGAGATTTGGGGAGGGTGTTTTTGTTTTGCACACAGACACAAATGTTAAGGTGTTTGCTGTAGATTGCAAAATTTTGCTTTGTTACATTTGAATGCCTTTATGTAAGAGTTTCTAAGTATTCTATTATAATTTGTATCAATTTGGTATCTGTTCTAAATACCACACTGTGTGCTGGATCAGATGGCACAAGGACAGACAGCATTGCCTCCACTGAAGCAAGGAGGAATAACTGTAGCTTTAGATATTTTTAATTGTTGTCTTCAGCTCAGTGGTGGTGGTAATTCTCTTGAGCTTACCATGAGATTTTATCAGGGGTGAATTCTGCCCTTTGAATTTTGGGAAGTCAACCTATGCCAGGCTAGCAATCTCCATGTATTTTAATGGTGATGCAATATGTTGAAATCCAGTATTTCAAGAAGCAGTCGAGCCCAGAGGTAAAATGGAGACATACAGCTCTGTGTTATCACAGTGTTAAAGCAAATAAATCTCTTGAATAATTGATCATAACCCATCTTTTATCTTGCAAAATATTTGCTGTGTTGGTCTTCTTAACATCTCAACAGCAGAACCAGGAATATAAAAATCACATGGAAAAGAATTTCTAGAATTTAATAAATAGCTCAGGGATTTATGGCTTAAACATACATCATTTGCCCGTGCAGTTCACTAGGGAGCATGCCCTAATTTTCCCCTCTTCATCTCAAGCTTTGGAGACTCATGGATTTTGGCTCTGGAGGTCTTCTGTTCAATCATTCATTATAGTCAAGATAATTTGCTTTCATAGATATTACATTTTAAGGGTCAGGTTCTGCTTCTGTATAAATCAGTGTGAAAATATTACAGTGCTCCTCCTGCTTGCAACAGTCCTGAGACCAAGTTTAAGGGATGGATCAAACTGTTGTAATACTGTGCAGATCAATTCTGATGTAAGGGGATAAGCAGGATTAAATATTTTCATTGACTTGTCAACCTTGCTAATACAACTTTTTTTAATATAACAATTTAAATACCTTCCCTAGAACTGTTGTTAGTGCTACTACTATTTTGTTTCCAGTAACATCTAAATATTGTCACGTACTATAGAAGTTCAAAAGCATTACCTTATTTAAATGAATGCTTTCTCACAAATCTCTTCATGTGTACTCAAGCCCTTACTATAAACTTAAGAGGCAGTTCTCTCATGGTCTTGAATTTTAAATCAACATGAAGAAGGTGCTCTCATAGTCCCCTTCTCCCTATTTGTTCTTGTTTAGTTTTAAATTTTATAGTTGAGTAAATGTCACCTCTGGTGGTTAAAGTTCAGGTCAAGTTACATTTTGCTGTGACCCTCCTGCTCTCTTTTGTAGACACTGGGACTGTGGTCTGTCAAGACAGGAAAGTTCAAAGATCGTAGCCTAAGGATTTCTCCCCCCCCCCCTTCTTTCTTGGATATCCTTTCGTCAGGCAAGGAAGGTAATGTTTGTAAAATTGGATTGAGGGAGCTCTGTTAATTGAGAGTTTTGTATAAATAACAGTATGATGTTTGTGTCCTACACAATTTTAGAAAGCATTACGCATCGCTGAGGCTAGTTTAGAACCAGATGTCTGATTCTCTTTTAATTTCCCACTTTATTCATTAAAATAAACATTACTGTGGAAATAGTTGCCTGATGCGAGGTGGCAACAGCCAGTCATAGCCAATTAGACACATTTATTTAACGTGAAACAATAGAAGTATGTATTTGACTTGCATGGATTTGTGTTAATGTGGGGAATGTGTGAATGTTCCTGGTTTATTCAAATTTCCTTCTTCAGGCTTTTGTTTCTAGTGCTGTCTGTGCATATGTTTCACAGTTCTGTGTACACCATGTGTATTGATGTAGCCACCAAGACTTTAAAAAAAAAAAGTATAGAGGGAGAGATAGGTCGAGTTAGAGTTATAAAACAGTCTTTGGGGAATGCTTATAGCCATGGGGAAGTACTGCTGCCTGTTCATCAAGGAGAGCTACCTAGACAACAACTTCTTTCCCAGGCTGTTACCGAATATCTCTGTACCCAAGAGGCTCCCCCATATGCCACGATCCCAGTGGGAATTCTGCCTTCTTTTAAAATGTTGAGCAATTGGAGAATATATAGACATGGTAGAGGCATCCTTGTGTTAGCTTAAAGAAGGTTTATTAGAATGCAAAAGAGAAAAACCTAATAAAATAAAAGTTTGGAAAGAGCCTTATCTCCAATAGCCTTGCCTAACAACAGATGAGAATTGGGAGTCAGCGAAAGAGAATCTAATTCTTCAGTTTCTTCATCATCTTTTCTTCTTCTTCCCCTTTCTGCCATCTTCTCCATACGCTGCTCACATTCCTGCAAATCTGTGCACTAAGTGAGGAAGAAACGGCAGAAGAAATAGGGGCTAATCGATTGCATCCTTATCTTAATGTTGTTCATGCTGAGGAACTGTAATTCTGGCATTTGTTAACTTTTGAGTGCTTGCCTTCACAAACTCACTGTTGTTCCTTTGATGCTTTCAACATAATTTCTGAAGTAAGCAAACAAAACACTTAAAAGCTGAAACAACATTTTGACTGTAGAGAATGATACTTATTTTACTGGCAAGTTCACATAATTTGGCTGCACATCACAGCTGTCTGCTGCTTGCACCAGTGAAGTGATCAGTGCAATACCAGGTTGTCTTCCAAATGGACCAAATGTTTACCAGAAGGTAAACATACCGCCTAGGCTTTGCAGGTATTTGACAGCAACAGAGTACCAAGGTTTATGACTAATTGATTCAATTTGAGATTTTCTGCCTATATTCCTTTAGCTTCTTTTGTCTCTTCATGCCACAGCTCTTTTCCCCCACCATCCATCTCGTTTTCCTCCCTGTCCATCTGTTTTCACATCTGCCCCCATTTCCAGCCCATTGCCCCAGTTCTTCCCTCTGCCTCTCCATCACCCACATGGATCCAGCCCGCCTTTAGCTCCTTGCTACACTTCCTTTTTTTGTCCAGTTCCTCCTAAAGTCTGCCTTTGGTCTCCACAGGCTCCCACCTGTAGGCTGTCTCACACCTCTGCTGCATTCATGTATGTGAAGTATCTTCCTACCCTTCGTTTTTCCTAATTTCAGGTCGAGCATTTATGGTGGGGAGACTTCAGTGACCAGTTGTATCCCCAGGTGAAAATGGCATGTTCTTAGTCTCGCACTCATAGATCTCCTCTGTTCCCCGCAACAAGCCACTGTAGGACACTTCCAGTCACAACTGGTTACCAAATTCATTTTTAAAAAGGAAAAAATAAAAATAAACTTAAATAAAGGCATTATGTTTATTTTTTTATAGCTCCCTAAAACCCCTCTGTTCCTACATTATCCCCCAAAACACTTACTTGTAGTGATCAGGGATGGAAGTGGAGTATGCTGGGTTTGTTCCCACCACCCTGCTTTAACGAGGTTTAAAATAGGAACGTTTTCTGTCTGTCTGTCTTTTTATGGCAAACAGAAACAGGTTTTTTGAGGGCATGATTAATCTTGTTTATGAGAGAACCAGCCTTATGAAGTACGTGTCCCTCCATTCCCAAGGGTGAGATGTGGGAACCATCCTTCACCAAGTTGGTTATGTACCTACAGAGCAGGCATACCTGCCTGGCTTGTGATGTGTCTGCAAGGAGCCACAGCAGGATGGTGACGGTCAGTGCCCAAGCTGCTCCTGGGGGCTTTCATCAGTAAAGGTCAGGTTGCAAAGGTTGGGTGTTGCTTTATTTTTGTTGATTATTATTCATTTGTGCCTTTCTATTTGCTCCACATTCTACAAACCCCTTCTTTCTTCAGAAAGAGTCTTATATTGAAAGTTCATCTCCTTTCACTGGCACTATCCTTGTCGAAAGGTCTCGATATTTTACTTAAGAGTTCATGGCCTCTAAGTTACGTTCATGGTGGTTCCTTCTCAGTTCTTGTGTCTTAGACAACATTCCTCTGTACAGAAAATACATGTTTATCTGGCATGTATTTCAAGAAACAAGGATATGTATAAGTGAAAATATATACTCATTTACAGATGGTTTTATGAGACGAGAAATGACAGTCTGTTATTTTTGCTTCCATTTTCCATGCCCATTTACCATCTGCTTCTCCAGCAATGCAGTGTTTCTGGCAGATAGATAGGAACTGGGAGTGCATTGTGCCTTTTATTTTGCAGTGAGTGGGGGTTTCTGCGCTTTACAATGCTCATGTCCCTTCCCTAACTAACTCCCTCAATGGTCCTGGGTTTGAGGTGCTGTCTTGTGGGGTGCCTGTGCAAATAACTTCTTCCAGTCTCTTACTTGTAGTGGTAGATGGAGCTATTTGGTTTGTTTTTCCTTGTAGCAGCTGTGATTGTTGGATTTAATATCTATTTGATTCTAGTATATTCACTAGTATCTCTTTCCTGGTTTTGAGGAGATAAACTGGGATGAGTCATAGAGCACTTATTCCCAGAGATAGCTTCAGCAATCGAAAAGGGGCCATGAATACTTCTGGCAAAAGTACTAGATATTAGGCATAGATGGTATGAAGGTCACTGGGTTTTGTTATTTTTTCCCCCTCCCTAAGTAGATGTTCTCTTCAAACAGACTGCAGAAATACCAATTAGTGTGCTTCAATCTGAAATGTAATCAAATTTAAAATGTAAAAAATCCCTTTCGGCTACAGAAGAATCGAACCCCTAATTATGAGAGGCATATGTTCCCCCCCATCTTTCTTCCCTCCACCCATGTAGATAATTGTCCTTCTTGAATGATTTCTTCTTTGTAAAAATCTTTGTGACATTCTACTCCTGGTTTGCTCAAAGCAATGCTGTTATCTGGTGTGTTAGGTTTATGTTGTTGGATTCTCACAGGATAATATACAATGTAGTTACACTGATTACTTGCTATTTTGTGTGTCATCTGTGTTTTGGAATATCTCAAAGCTTGTCAGTCTTCCGCTGGGGATTACATCATTTTGGGGGTCTCAACCGTTCTGAAACAAAAGCATACTTCAGTGGTAAAATATGTATGCCCGGACAGCTGGCAGTCTTTCAAGGCTCCAAACTTGACACAGAGTTAAGCTCAGAGAAATGTATTTTCTTCTATTCATAGCAACTAAACAATTATTTCCATGCTGGGTTTTTTTTGCCTTTTTTTTTTCTCTTTCTTTCTTAATGTGGAGTTTTCTTTACAGAAGGTAATTATTGACATAAAATACGTTTCTTTGTTTTATTCCCAGCCACTGCAGGATTCATTCTGGGGTGGTGGTTTTGGTTTCTACATGGCCTTTGAATGTTTTGGCAATGGTCAATTCATAATAATTGTTTCTTTAGTGGTAAGCTTTATCTTGTTTGAAATGTGCAAGTGTCTCTGTTATTAGCTTGCTTTTTTTTCAGGGGCAGACCTTTGGGGAGAAAGTCACTTGCACCTGCTAAGCTGCTTTGTCCCATATTGAATTATAACAACAAATTGGTATCACAGACCAACCACCCCATCACATAAGCACTATTTATGTTGTAAAGACTTCATAAGGGTTGAATTGAAACACAGCTGGTTGCACTAGGTGAATTTCATCCTAATATCTGCTACATAAAATGGCTTCAGAGCCATTACGAGAAGATGCTAGAAAAAACAGCAATGCAAAATTGGACGAAGAATTTGCCATGTGTGTTCTTCATCTAGATTTTCATGCTATTCATACTACTTTGTTAGGTTTAAAATAAATACGCTGCATTTAACTTGTTCTGAGGAAAACCTGTGTGCCAGACTACCAATTCCCAGCTTTTATTTGGGCAGCTCAATTCCAGGCTCATGCCCTGGTGGGTCCTATTTCGGTACCAGCTTCTGCAGTCAGGCTCCCCTGCTTTGGGAGCCGCTGCATTCATGGGCACGGTGTGAATCTCTCTCACAGACCCACTACGTAAGGATGTAGCCAAAGTGAAAACATCTGCAGAATATTCTCAGCTTTAACAGAGTATCTATTTTCCTAAAATATTACTTCATCAAATATTTTTAACAAATCTCACTAATGTTAAAAATTTGGCTTTCCATTTGAAAGAGGATTTAGGCTTAGAGTTTGAATAACTAATATGAATTAATAATAACAAATATAAAATGTAAATGAACTAATAATATTAATTAATTTTAATTTGGCATAGAGTACCAATAAATAAATTACTATTGTTGGGAATATATGTGTGGATCTATTTCTATATTTGATTCACCAGAAAACTTGTGTGAGTTTCCTCTTGATTTTTTGGTAGGTTTTTCTTTAATTTGCAAAGATTTCATGTTAAAAGAGTTATGGGAGTGGGGAATTTATGCTTTTGTTTCACATAAGATGCATACATCACTGGTGTGACAGATGAGTTCTTTCTATATGTAGAAAAGCATTTAAATAAGTGGAAAGTGAATATGAAAAAGTTCTGGGATTCTTTTTAAGACTGGAGCTTTCCAAAAACATCCCTTAAAAAGTTTTTCTATCTCATTTTAATTTATCACAGATTAATGAACTCTTATGTTCCTCTTAATTTTAGTGGAATTTAATTTTTATTTTTTTTTTTCCTTGTGTGCAACAACTTTCCAATATAAAGAGATTAGATGGCCTTCATTCATTCTTTTCAAGGCATACCACTGCCAAAAGAGCACTTTGTAAGCAATTAAGCGGAATTGTGCAAGCTCTTATTGCTGTTTAAATCTACAGCAAATCTGATTTCTCACTGGTTTGCATGCAAGTCATGCAGTCAAGTATCTAAGTATGTAGGTCATGCAAATTACAAGTTTATTGAAGGGTCAGTATAGTTATCAATGGCAGCTGTTCATAGGATCCTTAACACTGAGCTGAAAATTTATCTTTTGATTCAAATGGTTCTCACCCCTACAAACATTATAACATCTCAAGAGCATCACTATTTTTAACTAAATAGTGGTTATGTCTTTCAGTTTACTTAGGCACCAGACCAAAGATCATTGAAGTCAATATGAATTCTTCCACTTACATCAGCATGCTCTGGGTCATGCCCTTAATAAACTGTTATGTTTGCTATCCAAACCAGAAGAGATTACAGCATAAAAACTGGTTTGGTACAAACGAAAATGGCTTCAACAATAACCTGAAGTACTAATTCTACCTCCAGTGAAGCCAGTGGAAGATAAACATCCCACAAGAAAAGTTGGACTGTTTGTTGCATTAAAGTTACCTTTCAGCTAACCTAACCACGGTAAAAATGTTTTGGCATGTCTTGCCCACACACCAATGTTAGTGATGAGAGGTTGGGGTGGGCGATAAAACGCCGTGTAAGATTTTGGAGTGTGAGTGTTTATCATTAAGCAAACACTGGTTCATCTGTGAAGTAAAAAAAGGGGGTTGATCTTTGTTTCGAAGGTCTTTTAATCATGATAGAACAATTACATTTATACCGCAGATGTTTTGAAAGTTGTGGTGAAGATGATAGTAACAATTAAGAAGCCCTGTATCAGGAACCCTGAAAATATGCTTGGAGTAGAAAGTCTAGTAGTCTAAAAATTAGGAATTTGGGTATTGTACAGTATGAAAGTTTCAAAATAAGGAGAAAGAAGGAAATATATGTTACTATGCAACATTACTCCATTAGTGTTCAGAGGGAAAAATGGACGGAAAAAACCAAACCAAAAGACTATATAACCCTTTCACATCATTACATTATAACTGAGTAATCTACTGGAATTTAAAAAATATTTTTATAAGTAAGAGAAAGGGAAGGGAAATACCCTAATATTAAAAATATTCCAGGCAACCAATGAATTTGGGATAAAAAATGTGCAATAGAAAAAAAAAAAAAAGTACCTGATTTTGAAGCTTGATTTTAAGGCAAGGCTTTCTCTGGAAAGGCTTAGAAAAGCAGAATTTTCTGCATTAAATGAGGCCAACTTTTGATGGGTATGTTCAGGTCCTTACTGAATGTCACAAAAGGAATACTCCTAGAGGTGAAAAACATTGTTAGATAGAAAATTGCAGTCGGAACTGAGGGTTGACACAAATAGTAAAATGGAAAGTCCTTCACTGGTGGGTCTGAAAGTGCAAACCCTTTTACTTGCTTTTGTTTGGCAGAACTATTAACCTTGTGGGAAACATTAATGGTAGTAAACCTTTTTGTCTGTGTGATGCAGAATTTTAGCTTTGCAACAAGAAAAAGCACAGGCTACTCAAATGTGATTAAGGTACTCATCTTAAAATTTAGTTTTGTTTAGTTTAATTTTAAAAATATAAGCTTTTTTTGAATTATCAAAAGGGAACTGAAAGAAATGGATATCATTATACTAAATTGTTGTCTGCTTTCCAGTTTTGTTCCCTGCTAAATTATTCTCTTGACAAACAGGATAGAAAGTATTTGTACTTCAGACATTTTATGATTAATCAGACTCTGTGTTTGTGTCTGGGTTAGTAAAAACAGAGCTACTGTTGAAGGGTGGAAATAATCATGCTGGCTTATGCCTGCGGTCAATGCTCCTACTTCTGTTGGGTACATTTTTCCCAACATATATCAAATACCTTATAGAAGGTATAGCACTGATTGAGGAAACAGCTGCTAAAGGGCTGTTTAGGCAAAGCCTTTCACTTACACTTTATACAGTTCAGTAGCAGAGGTGCCTTGGTATTATTAGTGGTTAGTTGTTCATTTTAGGTGCCCGAGATTAATTTCTGATGATGGCAAATTCTCAAAAGGTGTTTGTTACTACTGGACCAGGGATGGGGACTGATTAGGCTGGTGCTCCTCACCCCTGAGAATCAGGTCCATGTGATTTTTTTAATTGGCTTTACGGGCCAGCTGATGGAGCAGTTTCTTTGAAGAACTTTTGAACATGTTTCACCAGCTACTTTGAAAAGAAGACCATTGAAGGCCCTTCGGTACAATTTTCAGTCACTGTGGGCAAAATGCTCCCTTGCAGTCCCAGCTTTGGTAGAAATTGCTTCTCTGCTATTTTGCAGATGCACCCAGGTAGGATCTCAGCTCAGGTTTCTGGCCACTTATCCTAAATCTGCGGGGTCCCTGGGGGCACCATGCATTGCCGAGGACATCTGAAGTTCAGACTTATCTAAGAGAAGAAGCTGAGCCGCAGGGTCCATACTTTCCCCAGCGTGTCCGGGTTGGGTGGAGAGCAGGGCCAGTGCTGGTGATCAAAGTGGAGAGGTGCACACTGTGAATACTGGCTTCGTTCCTCAACCCTGTTTATCAAAGAGGAAGGTACTTATTAGCACAGAAGTGAGAAAGGAGTGTTGCTGGCCTGGAAGTTGTCATTATCTGGAGTTTTGCATGGGAATAGATGGAGAGAAGAAAATGTTCCTCCAAACACAGCCTTATCCACTAGCTCATTTCATAATTTCCTTCACACAATCAATTTGCATTCCTTACAAGTAGTGTCTCACTTCTGTTTTTTCTCTACCAAGGGGAAATGGAAGTAAATGGCTCCTTTTCTTGTATGACTTCGGCATCTTCCACACTTCATAAGAAACAGATTTTCTTCTAAAGACGATCTTGAATACAAGCATTTACATCATTTAGAACAGGAGAGGCAGATTTTTTTGACTGATACTTGAAATTGTGCATGCAGCTTTATAATGTATGTTCTTACTTATGTGCACAAGTGATGATTTGTTCAGATAAAGTTGCTCAGTTTACCCAGGCAAATGCTACACCACGAGCAGAAGCCATCATATGTAAAGGTCAGCGTAGAAAAACAAAGCAAAAGGTCACCATGAAATAACCATGATGATTTATTCATTATTATAAATATGAATGTAATAATGTAAAATGCTTGCTCAGTTTCTTTGAATACCTGCAAAAAAGGTATTTCCATATGTAGGACAATTCAGCAGAAAAGAGGTTCTTTCTGGCAATTAGCCTAAGGACAAGTAGTGAAAAACTGTAACAGCTCCCGGTCACTATAGATCAGCAGAGACTTACTGTGGTTCACAGCATTGTTTTACAGGTTGTTGTTGGTTTTAGCTTGGATTAATTCCCTGATCTGGTTCACAGTGCAGCTTGTGTATCAGCTTGTACCAGCGTGGCCAAGAGAGCCAGTTTGCAGTGCCGGAGGGTGCTGGGAGGGATGAGGACTCTTGCTGTCCTGGCTGTGGGGCAGCCTGGACAACCATTTGTTTCATGAACTTTAATTCCACATGATTAGTGCTTTATCAGCCAAATTCATGGATTCCATCGCTTTCACCAGGGCATCCTCCTGCTTTTTCCATTCAGTCTTTCCCCTGGTTGTTGAACTGTTGGTGAAATAAAGTAGCAGGCAACCCTCCTGGAGATAGGAGAAGTCATGCAGTTGCCCTCCAGTGCCCTTCAGCAAGTAGCTGGTGCCATCGTGGTCCTGCAGCTTTTGTCTCCTCGCAGTAGCAGAAATGCATCCTAATGAATGATCAGTTGTGTTGTTGGGTGGGTGCTAAATCCCACTTCTCTTTTCCCACCCCATCCCCACAGCACTCACTGGTATTTGTCTCTAAGGGCACTGGTTGTATCTTTATACACTCTCCTTTATTTGTTTTAATCTAATCTACCTCCCTTACATCATTCTCCTCTCTTCCTGCCAGGAAGTCGTGCCGAGGAGAGCTCCCCTGGTTTCCCGAGAGTTGTCTCGGGGAGATATCTTGTGCTGTTGAAGGCCCCATTTTACACTTTGTGGAATGCAGATGGTCTAGACACAAAATGCATTTTGTCTTTCAACATAAAGCACTGCATTTTTAACACATACCTCCAATAAATACAGCAAGAGGAGAACCAGTTAGCAATGGTTCCTTAAGGCAGGTATTCTAGTTGTCTTGGAGTTTTATAGTGCCTCAGTATGGCATGTTTATGTCCCCCCTCAGGGACATAGCTTCTAGGATATGGGGTTGCTATAAAGCAATAGCACACTACTGTTGTGCTAGCTTAAGTCCTTGCTGTATTTTTTCATATTTTATTCTTTTTAAGTAGCTGTTGGTTATGCTGCTCCACAAAGGACTATTGCTTCAACAGAATAGTTAGACTTAATTTGTTCCTCAGAAAGTTATGTCATATCTAGCCACATTTATTTAAGCGACTACAAAGCATAGCCTCTGTTTGCAGTTTTTTTAATAGACTATTTTTTGCCCATAAATGGTACCAATCTGTCCAGATGAAATGTGAAATTAAATTTTAAAAAGGCAGTTTTTATTTTTAATCAGTTATTATACAAAGCTTCCTTAAATGTGCTGAAGACTTTTTAAAAACTGAATTCAAAGGCATTTTGATAAATTTAAATGCAAGTTTTTCCAGTTAATAATAGAACTGACAGATCATACTGTCCTAAAAGCTTCACTTGACTAGACCTCATCCGTTGTTATCTAGTTTTTATCTGTAAATTGGAAATTGGTTCTCTGTATCTAACAGCTGAAGATTTCTCAGCTTTGAGTGAACTAGCCTTTGAATTGAGCTAGATGAATAAACTGACTTAAATAAAATGTTCTCCCTGCACCTGCAAAAGAAGCTGCAGCTGCCAAAAGATGAATACTTCAAAAAACTTGGATCCCTAGGATTTAGCCGCTGATTTCTGCCAGTTCAGTACTTTGATGTTCTTTGAAAGTTCAACACCAAATGCACAGTACTGGGGGTTATTATGTAAGTATAGCCCTTTAAAAAAAAACCCACATAATCTCAATTTGGAATCTTAATAAGCAAAAAAATCCAACTGAAATAAAACTGTTGGCGGAGGCAGTTTTTAATACCTACCTTTTATTCATCCTTTTGTCTCTGAAATCAGCACGGGCTTTCCATATGACTGTCAGTGCAGGTGATGGAGGTCAGCTGCCAGCAGAGAGAGATATTCATTTAAAAGAGAAAAAAAAGATAAACCAGGGAGGGAAGCATCATTTCATTAAGTCACTAGGGATGGAGGGTGTTCATCCAAGGTTTCTGGAAGAATTTCAGGAAGCAGCTGAGTTGAAGTCATATGTAGCTCACTGAAAACAATTACTTCAGCAAAGAAACAGGTGTGGCCAAGAGCATACCTTGCTTAGGGAAGTGGGTATAATTATGAACCTTACTTTCCTACTGGCACAAGCAGCAAAGTGCTGAAGAGAGAAGTGTAAAGGCAGGAGGAGGAGATGGCTGTTGAGCCCTGTAAACACAGGCAGGAAACCTCTGGGATGCAGGGGAGGGCAATGCCTGGGGCCAGGGATTGCAGGAGTCAGCAATGACCCATGCAGGAGCTCACCCCAGTTTTCAACAGCACTGTAGATAAATTCCTGTTCCTCCTGATGGAAGGAGGGTAGCCATCAGAGACCTGGATTGTCAGCAATGGCCTGGTGGGTGTTCTCACATTGTGAGGGGAGGAGCAGGGTGCTATTCAATATATAATCCTCTTCATTTTATTCTGCTTGAAAATGTGAAAAGATTGTGACAATTTCCGGAAAAATCAAAGATAGTGATAATTTCCAGGAAAATCTTATGCAGTTAGAAGACGGGTTACAGAACTTCACTGTGAACAAATGCAAGGCAGTAAGCATTGGAAAGAGTACGTAACTCTTTGTCCTGTGCCCAGTGAAAATGATACCTGGTTAGGTTTTTTGCAAGTAAGAGATTAGTTGTATGTTTTAAGCCTGGACAGCAGTTGTCAGCTAAATGAATTTAATATTAGCATCTCTTTGAGGGTGTTATTTTGCATAAATTGAGATTGCCATTTACAAATGAAATCATCCTCCTCTTTATTATGTTCAGCTCTTGTCATAAATTAATAGAAAAGGTAGAGAAATGAAGCAATGGGAAGTGAATAGCTGGAAGATCATATTAGGAACGAGGGTTATTGGAAAAAGTTTGGAAGAGACATGGGAAAAAACCAAAAAAGTCTAAACCATGAGTATGAAGAATTTTGTTCAGAGTTATTTGCCTGTACTATGGGGATGCTGAAATTAAAATGGCAGGCAGTTTAAATGCTGTCAATGGAGATGTCATTTCAGGTGTAGCTTTTTGTGTTCATTTTCTAATGTGAACCCAGGAGACACACAGAGTTGCATGGTGCACATACGCACTTTCATGTACCTCAGTGAACGTATGTGCCCTGGAAAGTCTGTCCATGGCTGGAAGAGATGATTCCGCAAAGGTAGGATCTAATGCTAAATTCCTTTCTTGTGCTTTTGCCCAAGCAGTCTTTGCAGGATCGTATCACAAACAGTCACATTGCAGGGAACACATGCTGGTATTTCAGATGGTCAGGTGTCACATTTTTAAAGATGCCACCCTTTCAGCAGAAAAAAAACCCCAAATACCAGAACTAAATAAGAAAATAGATTTAAATTATATTAGAGAGATAGATGAAATATATGCTATTAGTAGCGATGATGTGGTAGAAATAGAAATGAAAGTGCCATATTTCACAGTTGGACACTTCAAAAGATACTCCTCTCCCAGTAATCCTCTGATCTGCTTCATGTCACAGGTCACTTAAACAGTATTTAGAAACCTCGTGACTGGAGCAGTCATTCAGGATTTAAGGTGTTGCAACTTTTTTTGACATCAAATGTTCAAGTGCATTGATATTTCTCTGAGAATGTTACATCAGGGTTAATTTTTATGTAGACCCATGTTTTAAGACTGATGTGAAACTTGCCTGGCGAGGGGTAAAAGTTTTCTCCTGACAGCCATGTGATGAGGTTAGACAGTGTCTGGTAGTTAGTGGGGCGCTACTTCCAACGTGCTCAAAAAGGTGAGGACCAAATCAGGAGTCAAAAGGCTTGGCTTAACCATTGACTGATGTGTCACTGAGAAACTGGTATGAACTCTGGGTTCCTGTTACATCTGAATGTAAATATTAATATTGTCCTCCAAAGTGCTTTGCCACCTTGAAGAGAAAAATGCACCGATAGTAATTGCTGCTGTAATTTTGAGTGTGGGCTGGACTTGGATGTAAAGTCTCACTTTTGGCACCGTACTCATTCTGGGAGGCTCCCATTTACTGTGTCATGTTTGGGCAGTGATGGGTTCTGCTCTCCCAGGCAGGCATCGTCCTTAGTTCTAGGTGGCCTTTCCAAATCCTCCAAGTCATGAGGGTTTGGGAATTTAGTACTGATCAGGCAGTTACTATTTACTTCAGTTAGGTGGGTCCTATCTTCTACTCTTTCCACAGAGTAAGCTTACTTTTTACTCCGTCTTACTACTCCGAGCAAATGATGGCATAAGCTGATTACTGCAAATCCCTGTGCGGTTTCTTGCAAACCCTTGCAGTAGTAAAGCTGCTCTATGAAGCCTGGGTGTTAGGCACATTGGGAGGCATTTGAAAAGACTTTTTTCATGCTTTTCTTCCTGTTTGGTTTTTT
>VYZV01007106.1:43454-56906 GCA_013401275.1 Pandion haliaetus | reverse complement strand
TTTTTCTCACAAGAAAGGAGAACATATTCAAAATATGTCTGCAGCACCAAGGTGAAAGACCAAGTTCCTGGGGTTATAGCTGAAATAAAACTCCTGAGTATTTTACTCTTGCCGAAGTAGGAATGCCTGGTTGCTTTGTCCGTGAATGAGTTGAAGGAAGACGGATATTTTTTCAAATCTGTTTAATTAAGATGCCTCTTCAGTTCTCCCTGTTCTTCATTTCAATAGGTTTTCAGAGGCTTTCAAACCAGAACTACACAGGGCTCTATTTCAAGTGTGCTGTAAAGAGCTGATAATATAGCCTCTGTGGCTGAGGCACAGAATCTTCCTTATATAGCTTTTCTGAACAGGATATGCTTGTTCTGCAACAGATCTTGCGTTGTTTATTCCCGATAACCATTCTCAAGTCAGTATAAATGACACTTCCAGATAACTTTCTTCCTCCCTGATAACAATCTGGTAGTTTATACCACTTTCCAGAAGTGTATATTTCTGTTTAGTTTTTTAGGGTGCATTTAGTATTTAGTATGGCCAAAGTAGTAATTCTTTCAGTATCTGCCAGCTAGATCAGTTTTGAGAAGAGTCTCTTCAAAGCAATGTCTGTTTAGAACTGACTTATTTATGTGCAGTTTCTGTTCCACAACAAAGCAGTCAAAGAAACGAAGCATCAGTCCCTGGTGCCTGAGAAAGAGGCCTGAGAAAGGTCTCAGAAAACAGGTATGATTTAGAAAGTCATTTGCAAGAACTCTGTGTTCTGAATAGCTGTGTACTCGTGCATATTTCAGATCTTACTTTTAAGGCTTTGTTTTTTGAACGAAGCACTGACGGATGTGGAGGCAACAGTGAGTTGTGCTGAAAGGGAGGTGATCAGGATCCAGGGAGGTTACTAGCAAAGCTCTTCAAGGTTGGTGCTCAGGACAGTTGTAGGGTCTCATAAATGAATTTAACATATTAGGAGTGTGCTCATGTAGGTTGCTGGTGACCNATCAAAGCCTAATAGAAATGGGGCAGAATTTCGTAGGTCAAAATATACGTTGAGACTAATAATGAGATTTTCCTGGCTGGAAAGAGTCACTGTGGTATATTACCGAGGGATCACAAACAGGTCATCTTGAACTACAGCCTGTTGCTGGTACATGTCAGGGCAGAAAATTACAGCTGGGCAGATGTGGCATTAATGCTGCTGAATTGGGGCTAGAAGATTTCCTCCAGTTCTGTTTGCCCACATGCATGAAAAGTTGACTGTAGCTGAAAGAAGTTGAGAAGAGAGCTTGTTAGTTGCCAAGGAAGGAGTTGTTGGATGCTAAAGAGGCATATGCATTTTACAGGATAGAGAAGAATGCTTAATAAAAATAAGGAGTGAAGCAGCAGTATCTTAGGTGGGAGCGTTAGCTAGTTTGAATTACATAGCATAGCAAAACAAAGGCAAAGAGAGGAGGTGGTTGCTCTCTGTAAATACACTTGTGAGGCAAAAGCCAGGCAAACAGTGGTGTTGACTGCATCTACCAGAGGGTAACATGTGTGTTAAAACAAATAGCATAAACCTGGTCATTAATAATATAGGAAACCAGTAACAAGTTTCTAACTGTGGAGTAACACAATTGTGTGAAGGTCAGAGGGAGCAGAAATCCGCCTCTTACAGCCTATTCTCCCAACAGAGCTCAGTAAATAAATAGGACTCTGTAAGATGATGGCCTACAAAACCAAGAACCTAATAACAAGGGGCTGACGATTGCCAAGAAAGATTTTTCCAGTCCTTTTTGTTCCTAAGTTAGCTAATAGATATCAGAAGTTAAACACAAAATATCTAGGGGTTTAGAAGAGCTATAATATCTCTCCTGCCATCCTTTTCAAGCATTTTAAAGTACTTTCTGATTTGTTTTCTGTTCTGAAATTGCATTTACCAGTAGAAAAAGGAAAATATTTTGCCGTACACATAGGGGAAAATATGTTGTGTTGGATCTGTCAGCCCAAGAGGCGAGGCTGCCACAGCTCCATGGCCCAGGTCCAACCAGTAACAAGGCTGAAGATATATTCCCAGCAGCTACACGCACACACAGCATATGTATATATAAATCCCTTCCTCTGACTCCTCAATTTAGGTTCCCCACCTGCCATTGTGCCCCTGTGTTCCTCTGGGCTTGTGCAGGTGGGCCTTTGATGAGCTGATGGCTCCAGCGATGGGACTAGGAGTAGCTGGACAGGGTATTATTTGGGCTCCTCTTCCTGCCATCATCTCTCTGTGCTCCTTTGTGGGTGTGCAGATGAGGTTTTGTCATGTAACCTAACAGTACCAAACTTGGTTTTGACTGTGGTTCACAGGGCAAGCAGCTCTAGGAGAGAGAGGGGTCTCAGTTTGGTAACTGCACGCCATGGATCCATGCTTACAGAATGGCAGGAGTGCACAGAAATAAAACCTCTAACAGGACAGAGGAGAGCTGGAGAAAGTTAAGACCAAAACATAATATGGATGATGTGATTCAAAAAGGGGTAACTGTTCAGAACAAGAACATGGGCAACATTGAACTTGACTATATTTTCCCAGCAGGCTGGCAAAAAAATAAAAAAGGAGGAATGCAGCATGGAAATTTCTGGATGATGGCAAATATCTTTGCCAGAAGACATTGGGGAAAAAAAATAAATGCAGACATTCTCATCTGGGTCTATCTTTATGATACATAGAAATACTCTATCTATTTTGAGCATTTACAGAAGTGGTTTAAAATGTTACTTAAAATACAGATACAGAGGTAGATTTACTTTTTTTTCCCAGCAAAGTAGATCATTCACTTATCTCCCATTTTTGCTTATCAAAGCTTTCCATTTAAATCGATGGACATACATGGATATTCCTGGGGGTTTCTTTCTTTAGTTATAACTAGCTCTTTCCTAGGTAGCAGAGGTGAAGTCTTCTACATGTGTTTTTTGACATACATCCATGAGAACTGTTCACACTAAAACATTGCTGCGCAGGTACCCATAATTAAATTTATGCTCAGTTTTTGAATAGCAGTTGTTGGTATGTTCACCAGCAGAGTCTAAACCAGTTTCAAACAGGTAATGGAGAGCTTCCCACATCCCCTTCCCATTCCCTGGAAGTTCAGAGACAGCTCCATTCCCTCTGCCAGAGGCACAGAGAAGGACTTCTGCAGTCCTCTCATCACTTCTGGACTTAGACTCCATCTGAGGAATTCCTGCTTCCCAGCCATGCTAGCATCAGTCATGGCACTGGAAAAAGCAGCGTGACACAAGTTCATGCTTCAGTTGATCCTGCCTGATAAGTCCTCCATTTGAATGTTTCTGCTTAACAAAATATTTCTAAACAGTACAAGTGTTGGTAACGTAACTGTCATAAAAACTCATCTAGATCCATAGTTGGTATGCTGAAGGCAGGGGTGACTATAGGGGACAACTTAATTTTCCAAATTGTTCAAGCAAAGTCTATCCATTTGAGCCTCTCCAGAAAACTTGTGTATACATTACTCAGTTTGTCTTTCCTTCCAAGTAGAGTGCCTTAGTGAAGTTGCTTGGGTGGTATTACTGTCATAGGAGAAGAATTGAGTAGAATCATAGAGTCACAGAATGGGTTGGGTTGGAAGGGACCTTCAAAGATCATCTAGTCCATCTAGACATCTTTCACTAGATCAGGTTGCTCAAAGCTCCATTCAACCTGACCTTGAACACGTCCAGTGATGGGGCATCCACAACTTCTCTGGACTACCTGTTCCCGTGTCTCACCACTCTCGTAAAAAAAATTCTCCCTTATGTCCAGTCTAAATCTACCCACTTTTAGTTTAAACTGAGTAGCAGTGCTTCCAGGTTTGCTGAACGCCCACCCCTCTTTCCTGCAGGAAGAAGGCAGTTACTCTTAGCAAATTTGAAACACTCTGGTGATGAGAGGATTTCCCTTATGAAACCCTGCTCCACTCTTCTCCCCTCAACTATTTATAATTTTATTAAAGTAATACATTTGAATAATTCAAAGCTTTTATTATTTGATGTCTACCAAAAATTACTGTCAAAGATTATCTTTGAGAAACCATTTTGAATCAAGGTGAGAAGGGGCTCCTATTTTGTATTTCTAGCTAAATTCTTGTATTTTTCAAATCTTCATTACAAATGCAGCAAAAAACTTTACTTTTTTTAAGGTAGTCAGAGCAGGATCCACTTTAGTATGGGCACATTCCCTACCAGTGCATATAGATTCTCCTGTTTATGTCCTGCTTTCAAACAAAAAGGCAAATTAATTCTTTTTAGTCTTTACAACATCATTACATGTTGGGAATATATAGATTAAACCAGTCATCGATAGTACTTCAGAAATAGCTAGAAGCCCTTCTTATAATGCACTCCAAAAGATGTTGTTCAGAGTGGTTGTAAAGTGAGATGAACCAAATTAATTAGTCTGCAGAATAGTTGCAAAGTCTGCCAAGCATGCTCTATCGACTTCCATCTTCATAGCTTTGGCTCCAGCAAGGATGGTATGGCTCAGCCTCCCTTTAAGAATGGATGCTTGGAGTCTGCCTGACTGTCAAGATTTGTGTAGGTGGGACCTCCCTTATTAATGACTTAACAAACTGAAGACTTAGCAAGTATGCTGTGGAGTAGGCCAAGAGAACAAGCTGGGGCAATAGGAAGGAGTTTCAGCACGCCCTGGTGCCATCCTCTTCTCTTTCCCACCAAAGCAGTAGTTGTGCAAAAATAACTATGCAGTACATTTATGTTGTGCATGCAGAATAGGCCTGGCACATCCCCAGCACTCTGGATTCTCCATGGATGGGCTGCACAGCACATGTTGCTGTATCGACTGGTGCGTGGCTGAGATTTTTTACTGAAATGTGGAAGCCATGTGTGCACGTGCCTGGATTATGTGCCATGACTGTGCAACATCATCTGGCCAGGTCTGCTTGAACCATCCATCCAGTGCAATGATCCTGTGCCACACAAAGTGGTTTTGTTACATGTTGGAGTAAGAAAAGGGAGTGACTCCCTTCCGCACATCAAAGCAATGAGAGCTGGGAACCCCAAGACTGAAAGATTTAGGAAGTATAAGTCTTTGGCATTTTTTCCTCAAACTAATTTTGTCTAGGGTCATAACTAGGCTTGGCTGCACATCTGTCTTTAAACTTCTGTAAGAAAGCATAGCTGTTGTAAATATAAACGTCTTTAGAACTTCCATTTAATGGATAATTCCACAAATCTACAGTAGTTTTAAATTGATTCTCCACATATTTGACTTCTAAGGGCACTGAAATAAAGAAACTTTGCAAAGTGGCATCTAAAATGTAGCTGTTAGAATTTCGAGCAGCTGTGTATGGGAATCGCACAATGCACATAATGTACTGTGACAGCAGGGGAGGTGGTTTTGCAGAGAATTGATGCATTTTTTAACATTCAAGGTCACTTTAGACACTGCTGTGCAAATCAGCCCTCAAAATTATAAGACTAATAAATATTTTTATGAATGCAGAAGTTAATAATAAGAGTGGCTGCAGTAACATTTATGTGAGCAAGAATTAAAGATCATAAAAGCATTTTTACATGAAAGAGATGAAGTTTCTGAATAATCTGTAATAGAGTTTGAGCCCACTTGAAGCTCAGATTAATTTTTTTTTTTTAACTGAAACAGTGCATAGCTTTCAGTCTGGTTAAAATTTTCATTCAAATGCAGGTATTTCATCTTTTTTTCAATCCTGTAACCAGAGAAAATATTCATCCATTTTCTTTCTGCTTTAAAAAAAGACATATTTCAGCTTTATGAAGTAGGTGTTCTCTGCAGAATGGGCGGTGATGAGAACCATGCACAGAACAGGAAGTTCAGAAGACAGGGGATGGCAGCCGAGAGCGGCTCCATCTGCTCTGGAAATGCATTGCTGTATAGCTGAGGCCAAAACAACTGACAAGACAAAGTCATTATTTATGGAAAGACTCTGAACTCTGGCCGTTTGTCAAGCTGATTCAAGTAGTCTGCTGCTGGACCTGATGAGCTAGCAAGTATCTAACATAGATTTGTGCTCTAATAAATGTCAGATACAGAGGCGTTACTGAAACAAATTACTAAAATATTAGAAGAAAAGGGGAAGTACATTGAACAGCAGAAGACCCTAATTACTAACTTCACTAATAAAGACTGGAGAGCATCAGAACACCTTATTTTCAAAAGAAAAGTGTGGGGAGGGGGGAGCAGTGTGGTGTCCCAGCCCTGAAGCCAATGGCAGAACTCTCATTGATATGGCGCTAGGGTTTCACCTGCCATGTGCAGTTTCAGTTGTACGTCTCCATCCATTCACTTCATCCTACAGGAGCTGGGATGCTTCATGTGTTTGTGAAATAGTTTCCATGTCTGCCTATTTAGTAAAAGTTCCAGTCCCCAGGCCAATGAAAACATTCCCTGTTCTCTTTAAAAATGTGCATCAGCAAGGACAAACAGTATCTTTTAGACTAATAAAAAATGATTGGGATGGCGCTGTGCTTTTTTTATGCTAGCATCTGTTGAAAGCTGGAAGTTAGAAAAAAATCAGCTGAAATTAGTATGGATAATCTCATAGCCAAGTCAGGTTGGGTGCGTTTTTTTGTCTGTTGTTTGGGGGTGTCCCAAATCTTGTCATCATTCTCAAGTATATGAATTATAGCGTCTTAGAAGATTACCAGAAGGAAGACTTCTTTCCATAACTGTATAGTATACATGCTATGTACAGTCAACAAATAGAAATTCATGTGCCTTCCTGCTCAAATGCTCCACTACCTGACTTGAATAGCAATGAGTAATTTGATGTTGTCTTCAAAAAGTGTCATGATTCTCCAGTTAGTTACAGGCATTTTCCTATTGCAAAAATATCCTCTAAACACAGGCACTTCTAAAAAAATAATAAACCCAAACCTCCTAGTAGGAAGCCTGTCTAGATTCATTGCTTGGCTGCGTGACACACAGCAAGAAAGGGAGCCACATGTTCCTGTCTGGAAAGTGATCAGTTACATTATTCTAAGCATTAAAATGTGTCCTTATGTGTGCATCTGTACACACAGAGACACGCATACTTCAGATCGTGCTGATAATGACATTTCCAGTCTCAAAAGAAAAATAGATTGTGTACGAAATCCTTTATTTATCAGGCATAGAATTTCATTGTGGTCTACCCCTTCGACTTTAAAAACACTCTCTATTATGATGGCAAGAGCAGTCTTAGAGCGGTTAACTGATTGTGTATAACCTCTCATTTAGTCTGTTACTGAATGGGAAAAAGGAGTACAATGTTCTCCTACTTTATTTACCATATTTTATCTAGTGTAAGGGCAGGTTATGTATGTCTGCTGTTCTGTATAAAATAATGTATCTGTTACAGTCCTCTACCTTGGATATTCTAGAGTGCTGAGAGTCTCATGATGAGTTGTAGTCGTGCGACACAGTCATTCATCACGTGCCTGACAGTCTCACCTGCATGCTGGCCATTAATCTGTTCTCCAAGAACGTCTAACATTACTGTCCCCAGGCAATTTTGCAGTTTCCCTGCATAGAAAGGCAAAAAAAAAAAAACCTGCTGCAAAACTTTTCTTTCCATCCTATCAAAAGTAGAGCTTCTTCCAAGAGTGCCCTCAGTGAGGTCTAAAATGAGCAAGGTTCTGTCTAGAACTAGTGATGAAGCTGTGGATGCCTCATCATTGGAAGTGTTCAAGGTCAGGTTGGACGGGGCTTTGAGCAACCTGATCTAGTTGAAGATGTCCCTGCCCATGACAGGAGGGTTGGACTAGATGATCTTTGAAGATCCCTTCCAACCCAAACCATTCTGTGGTTTTGTGAAGCAGAACATTAATAACATGGTTGATTTTGGAGAGCTAGCACTTCAACCTTCAGCAGGGAGGGCAACCGTATTTCTGCTGACCTAGGAAAGGCATCCATCACAGGCACTTCGCACTGTAGAGGGCTTTGGCAAACGTGAGAGGTTGGAAAGGAATGAAGCCATCTTTCAGGCTTTGGGACCTGAGGCTATCACCTTGAGTAGGGGCTGTAGATGATGAGGAAGAAGCTGAAATTATACAAATGGTCTACGGCTTGACCCAGCCTAATTAGGGGGAACCAGAACAAGGCTTTGGGACCTCCCAGAGTTTTGCTGGTGACAACAATAGTGGTTCTAACAGCACTGAACCTATGTGGGGCTTTGTCTCTTTGTCAGAAGGTGGTGTAGAGGGATCGTCCTAGGACAGAGCGCGGAAGGGACCATGAAGTCCGGGTACAAGCACAGACTCATGGTGGATCATGCCTTCCCTGCACTTTTCCTATCACAGTGTTTCTTAATGTCTGCTTAAAAACAGCCCCTTTGGGGCCTCTGAGCATTAGGTCTGATCTGATGGTGAGCTTTCTTCAAATAGCAGAACCATGCAGCAGTGGCTTTACTCTGTGTTGTGCCACTCATTATTGAACAGTGTTTATGGTCATGTAATTGAACTGCATTTTTCTGTCCCCATTAGAAATTTATTTTTGTCAGTAACAAAAGGAATTTATTTTGGCAGTAAATTTATTTTCCTTCGCTTAATTGTAATTTTCAGTGCAGAAGACAAGCCTTGTTTTGGGGAAGGGGAGAAGGGTCAGATATTTTACAAATGAGCAGCCAGATCCTAACTTCTGCACTACAAAGGTTATTGTGCATTTTTACTGCATTTGATACTCATTATGCTGTACATGATCTGTTCTTTCCATGAGGAATCCTGCAGATGTAAAGGCTCACACTATGGTTGGTTTAATTAGAAATAAAGTGTCAAGAAATTTGGCACCTTTTTTATTCTTTGTTCAAATAACAAATGTTAAACACATGGATAGCAATTAATTCCTGGAGCAATTTAACTGAGTTGAGTGGCATTACAGCAGGGGTCATTTAGCCTATGACATTAATTTGAAATTATTTTTTTTATTAACTTCTCTAATTAGTGTTGCCATCTAAAAATCTGTGGTAAAAGAGGAATAGCCTGAGATCTGGGAAAAGCATCGTCAGCCATTCTTTACTTGGCAAGTAGTTTGCTAGGCAATTTTCTGAATCTTGTTATTTTGCTAAGGGCTAGCATTGGAGAGAAAAAAGAGTATTTTTATTAATCCCTCTTTTTTTGTTTTTGGGAGAGTGACGACTTTGCAGATTACTGAAGATCCTCTTCTGCAACGAGAGTTCAGTTGTATTCTTGCAAATTGTCAACTGAAGTAGCTTGCTGCTGAGAGTTATTGGCAGTAACGTTGCAGAATTGGGCTCTTAAGTTACAACATTGTCAAAGAAGCTGTTACAAATAGTAATAAGATCATTAAAATGTTTTCATTGGGATTTGCTCTGAGAAATAGCCATTTCACATGCCTTTGCTGCAAATGTCAATTTGTATGTGTGTCCATACTCATTTCCAAGGTGCAAAATTAGCAAATGACTTGTGGAATGAATCAGTAAAACTATTGTGCTCTGTGAAGAAGGGAATAAACCAGCTATTTTAACCCCAGCCTAGGCTTCCCCTCTCCTGGGCTTCCTAGCGGATCCTTTTGAGATATATCTGTTTGCAAAATAAAGCCACTTTTTATGCTTTTTAGTACTTGCTGACTATTTGCCAAGGATTTCTATGAAGTATCTGTGAATATAGGCTGAGACAACACGACACTGCTTCCCCTGTTTCCTGTGCTGAATGGCTAGCCCCAGTGATAAACTGTAACACTACTCAAGGTAGGAAGGGTGAGCTGCCAGAAACTATTTATCACTTCACTGGCTTTGTACCACACACATCCGTCTGAAGTTAAATTGAGGTTATAAGAGGAGTTTTCTTTTTGCTCCAGCTTTGCCAGTGATAGTATCTTGCATAAAGATGAACATAGAAGTTCAGTGTTTAGCCCTTAGATGTTCCCATGCCATGAAAAGAAGATGGAAGTGATACGAAATTTGACTTAAAACACCTTCAGTTTCTGACAGCTAGTGCTGTAATGTTAATCAGCCATTAACTTCAGTAAGGTGAATACCTCTTTCTAATGGCAGATTTCAGGATGATGCTTTATGTACTAATATATAAGGTCAGGTTTCAGCTCAAATTTTCATCCTCTCTGGATATTTTAGGAGTTTTTAAAATACTAATATCTCCCATCCTTTCATTCTATTTCATGTTGCTGTTATGGATAAAAAAGTAACTATTCTTTTGTCTGTACAACCTCATTTTAGAGATGGTAGATATTCTAAGCTAAAAGTAAAACGTGCATGATATTCTAAGCAAAGCTTTGGGTAATTCTGTGCAGTTCAACTCTTTAGAAAGCCATAAATTCACATGAAGTTAATCTTAAATGTTTCCTACAGTAGAATGAGAGTTTAACTTTTTGTGATGTTTCTCTCATACTCAGTGTCAAGTACCATGAATCCCATGATACATAAGATAACTGTATTGTAAAATGAAAGTGTCATCAAAAAACTCAGCACACACTCAGCAGCATAGCTCTTTTCATTTTTGCACATCCAAAGCAGATGTGTCTCTTCATTATCAATGCTGGTTGTGTTTTGAAGTTAATGGTTGTGCCAGGTGTTGCCTCACCCGAGAAAAAACTGAATCAAAGAAACAACAGACTTGACTTGTAAAAAGGTGGTACTTGAGAGGTGGTCACTGTGATAGCAGGTGGCTGATAATACACACTATGCTCTTATGCATCTTCAAATAATTCACTAATTGTAGTTGTTGCAAAATGTGTCTTTGCTAAGAGATATTCCCAGTTATTGTATCATTGCTTTACAGCTTTCATTTCTACTGTCTGCAGTTTGCTGAAGTTTAAGCTGTTATTTTTGAACAGTTGGCTCATGCTGATAGGAATATTGGCTGCCTGTCTCATCAGCTCGAGTGGGACAGGGTGTTCAAGTCGACCACCCCGTTGTCTGAAGACAAGGAGCCTGAGAGCAGAGCATACCGCTCGGGAGCAATTACGTGCTGGGTGACCTCCCAGCCACTCCACACAAAGCATCCCCTTTCCCATGCTTTCTCCAGACCTTGGCGATGGCAGAGAGCTAAATGGATGAGAGGGCGTGGTGGGAGAGACTGAGATGGGGTTGAAGGGAGGCAAGGAAGGCTTTGTTTCTAGACCTTCAGAAGAGTGTGCATGTAAGAAGCCTTTAAGCATACTTTGCATATGAGCCCAGAGCTTTAAGTGGGGCATATTTGAAATTAATCAAAATATATCATTGAAACAAACTTATTTGTATAACCAAAATTCCATCATGCAATCAAAATTCACTTACTTTAAATTTATGGCAACAGCAAACTTATTTATGTTCAAGCTTTTCTAAGCATGTCAAAAATGCTTACTATATCACTTGAAAAGTGTTACTGCAATAACTATGTTTTCTTCTTATACCAAAATACAAAAATGCATGATTAAAATGCCACAAAGGGAAATAATTGATTGCTAGTCCATGCCGTAGAGACTGACTGACTACACAACACCCTTAAGTAATTAAATTGCTTTAACCACAGATAGCTAGGCCAGATTCCTTTATGTGATTCCCACCCCCCCACCCAGGATTCATCATTTCATTTCACTTGATGTTGACCTTGCTGTAAGCTAAAAACACACAGATAATGTGTCAAACCCAACTCATAGTCTTTTTTTTTTCTTTATGAAAGAAAAGAGTTGGGTTTACTCCATTATTTTAATGTTTGCACTTAAAGAACTTCAAAAAGGTCAGTTACTTTCAGTACTTTGATGTGTTTGGGGGTTTCTTTCATAAAAAAATGGTTGTATTAAAGCTACTCAAGTAAAGGAGATGTTTTCTGATAAAAATCCAGTTCTCATGGTTTGCTGCCTGGTTTTAACATGCATTCCCTTTTCCTTTTGAATTTTGCTCTTACAAGGAATGGTAGCTAAATAAATACAGTAGCACAGAAGCAAATGGAAAACATCTGTTATTCTTGTTCAGGAATTTAGTGAGTCAGGTTTTAGGAACATCTGAACTCAGCACTTTTACATATTTGTAGAATTTTCTGTAGTTTAAAACTATTTTTGCAAAATATATACTTAAAGAGAATACTGTAAGAAGTGTTGAGAGTATGCTTGTGCTTTGGAAATGCCAAAGCTGAACAGGAATGAAAGGAAGGTGTTTTTTTGGCTTTGTTTTCTTTTTAAGGGAAATGATTCAGAACCCCAAGGAAATAAGAAGAGCATACTGGACCAAAGCGTGGTTTAGGCTGGTGCCTGTGTCTGGTAGTGGCCAGTACAAGGAAATGAAAGACCTGCTCTACCAGAGTGATCTTTCCCCAGTACACCATCCTGTTCTCCAGCAATCGGAGCTGTAAATGATTTGCTGAGCTAGTGGTGGATCTTGTAATGACAATAGCAGTGTAATGGAGATGGATATTCTGTGATTTATAATTGGCAAGGCTAAAAGATATTTGAAGTAGATGGAAGCACAGATTTTTTTACAGGAAATGGGTAGGTACTGTGGCTTAAAGAGAAGGTCACTATAATATTGCAACTTTTAAAACTGATGTTCTGATAATGAAGAGACTTTACCTAAAATATTAAGAATGCCTTTCTCCATATTTCATCAAGCTGAAGATGGCTTCTTATGCTCATATGGCCTATTTTTTGTATCAGTGATGTCATTGTGAAAGTTCTCTTGCTGTCTGTCACTCCCTCAGACCATGAGCTCATCTCCTTTGTTTCTACAGCTTTCTCCTTCTCTGCGTTCAGAGCCCCCTAAAAACTTTATTCTGTACAATTCTGGTATTTGAGACATCTGTAAGTATCACCACATTACCAGAGATGGATGTCATTACTTTCTTAAGTCACCTAATGTTCCCACATTTGTGTCTTGCCTTGCTGAGAACTACTGCAAATGTTCATTAATTCAGTACCTGTTATGTCATCTTTATTTTGGCAGCCTTAAAGACCTTTACTCCCACTCATCTTCCTCACCTGTGAATTGCTAAAACTGGGAATAAATTAATTCATTCATGTACCTAAATGCAACTTTTCGTAGAGCTTATTTAAATCCTCTTTCTTGAAAGCTAAGCAGCCTTTTCCCACCAAACGTCAATGTGCATTTTCTTGCAGTCACAGCAGTGATGATGTGATGTTACAAGTACTGTTTTGGTAATCTGTAGAAAGGGAAAAAGAGCCTACAGCTTCTGTGCCTTAAGCTAGTAAAGTTTGCAAACTGTGGAAATCCAACACCTCCAAAGATATTTTTTTATGTCCAAGTGGTGGACATCCAAACTGTATTAAAATGCTACATGCTGGGCACCAAAAACTTACAAAATTCAAGTTAGTCATTCCTCCCACCTTTAAAGTGTATGTTGAAAAAAGTTCAGACTTAAACCAGTGTTATGGGCTTGTGTGGCACGGTTTTCTTTGGTGGCAGGGGAGGGGGGCTGCAGAGATGACCCCTTTAAGAAGCTGCTGGAAAATTCCCCAGCGCCAAAATGTCGGACCCGCCTCTGGGAGGGGAGTGATGGTGG
>VYZV01007106.1:0-43261 GCA_013401275.1 Pandion haliaetus | reverse complement strand
AGCCCGCGGAAAGGACCCGCGCCAGGGAAGTTCGGGAAGAACTGCAGCCCGCGGAAAGGAACCACGTTGGAGAAGTTCGTGAAGGACTGTCTCCCGTGGGAGGGACCCCACGGTGTAGCAGGGGACGAGTGAGGAATCTTCCCCCTGAGGAAAGGAGCGGCAGAGACGATGTGTGGCGAGCTGACTCAACCCCCATCCCCTGTTCCCCTGCGCCGCCGGGGGGAGGAGGTAGAAAGCACCAGGAATGGAGCTGAGCCGGGAAGGCGGGAGGGGTGGGGGGAGGTGTTCTGATGTTTGGTTTCCCTTCCCAATACCCTTGTGTGTTTGATTTGATTTGATTTGTAGTAAATGAAATGGATTTTGTTTCTTCCCCAAGTCAAGCCTGTCTTTTGCCCGTGACCATAAGTGGGGAGTGATCCCTCCCAGTCCTTGTCTCGGCCCACAAGCCTGCCCTTGTATTTTCTCCTCATCCCAACGTGGCCAGGCGCGGGGGTGGGGGGTGAGTGAGTGGCTTCGTGGTGCTTTGTTACCGGCTGACCTGAAACCGCGACAACCAGTATCACCTATCAGAAAGTATTTTGTGCTAACAGAAATGAAAAATTAGCTTATTAAAACGTGCAGATGTTTCAGTCTGAATTGTTGAAATAGGCAGTGCAGGCAATGAGGTTAACAACTGATAATTATGGCAGAAAGCACCTTCTTCTTGTTTGTTGGCAGATGTTAGGTTGCAGATACTCCTCTCCTCTGGAAAGGCTTAGTGGCCTGGAAGGTCTTGTGTAGTTTGAAACATGGAAAACTACATATACCCAATCCACTGTGTTGTTTTGAGCATTGGAATACTAACATCCACCGATACAGTGAATGCCAGCACTATTTTCTGTATCTGATTAACTATGTGGGGAACAGCACCTGTTCAGTCAGGCCCACCCATATAAAGGATGCATGTTTTCTGTGATTTTGCTTGTATGTGCTAATTATTGGCATTGGCATGCATGTTATTCATTACCGTTTGGCAAGAATATGAAAAAAGTCATTTTGTTCTGAAAATAGCTAGAAGAAAGAGGTGGGAGGAAGAAAAAATGCTTTTATAATTAATCCAGAGTGAATCGAGAATCCATCCCTCTCCATGTCCCACTTGTGCAATTTAAAATCCTCTGCCCTTCAAGGTCAGTTGAGCCAGGTCAGAGCAATTCAAAGGAGCTGTGTGCTTTATAGTTTGAACATCCTATTGGTTTCATCTTTTTCGGTTAGATCTTCAGTATCTTGTTTTATGCCTCCGCAATGGCTTTGGCAATTTGTATCACCTGAAGAGTCTTGCTTACAGTAGAGTTGGCAGCTGTGCTCCAAGTAGCTAGGTTAGTTTGTCCATGCAGACTTCATTGTCTCTTATGTGCTTTCTCAAACTTCCAGCCTTGTCACAGTTTAAGATGTATAGATACTGAAGATGTCTGTTTTCCCTTCATTGGATTGATTTCCAAAATAATTTCTGTATTGTTTTCACTTCATTACATAGAAAGCTGGGCCACAAAGCCTACCATTAGAAATGGTCTTATGCTACTCTATAGTCTGTGTTTACAGATGTAACTAAACTGAAAAGAGAGAGGCTACAGCTTTGCTCACCCACTAGAATGACAACAGCAATAGGTAGTTTCTGATCCTGAGGCTTGACTTCTAGACAGTTTTTAAGTCCCGAATTGCACACTATTGATGCTGTGTAAGTAGTAAGTAATGATGATGATCTTTCAAGTAAAGAGCACAATTTACATTTGCCTTTGGAGCTGTCAGCACGCTATCTTAATGTCTTGATGCTGTTAACCTCTCAGATGAATGGATACGTCAGTCTGGAACAACTGGCAATTTCTTAATGGGAATAAACTGGTGTAGCTCCATATAATTATCAAGCATCTGTGTTGTCTTAATCCAGCTGAGAATTTGTCCCATGATTTTGGTTACCTCTGTGGGTATGTGTATGGTCATCATCCTTAGAGAATACTGCCATCTACCATGAGCTAAAAAACACATTCAGCTCCTTCTTGTCTCAGTTTAAGGGCTCAATTTTTGATGGTTATTAAAGAATTAATGAGATTGAGGATTCTCCCGAGAATC
Source organism: Pandion haliaetus (assembly GCA_013401275.1). NCBI lineage: Eukaryota > Metazoa > Chordata > Aves > Accipitriformes > Pandionidae > Pandion > Pandion haliaetus. The sequence goes on along the minus strand of VYZV01007106.1, from coordinate 41,155 downwards.
ATCTCCCCCTCCTAATGAGAAAACCAAAAGTCTTTCCCTTCTACCATAAGAATTTCTCTAGCAGGAGGAGATGGCTACCTCTGACTTGAAATGAAGGGTTTCAGATATTCCACCTGTGTCAGACACGCATCCTTTTGTTCGTGCTGCTCCCTGTTGTTATATTTATTGGCAAAAAGGAAAGACTAGCAACTTCATAGGAATTTTCCATCCTTCATGTCCACAATTTTCTGTTTCTACCTTATGTACATATATATGTATGAAGGTCAGTGTCTGCCTGTTATTTTTTTTTATTTTCCCTGACCAAAGCTCTTCAAACAACAAGAAAAAAAGTCTTTATCACAAAATTCTCCAAATGGGGAATGGAAATACACTGGATGCAATTTTGGGCTGTAGGTCTTAAGAAGTAGAGACAAAGGCAAAACATGATGAGGAATGACTCAGTTGAATTTAAGTGACTTTTGCATCATCTTTTGCCTTCCTAGTTGGTGGACTGCTCTGGAGATGGGAGAGTCTTCTGGCATAAGAGAAACAAGCTTGGGCATGCCTAATTTAATGCAGCACCCAGAAGCTGCTAAAGGGGACATAAATTTGTTTAGCATTTCTTTGTCAGCTGCTTCTTCTGCCACCATTTTTGATATGCCAACAATTGTGAAGAGGTTCTTTGGAGGGCTGTCCTGTGGTAATCTGCCATAGTTTTGTACCAGCAAGTCTTCCTTGAAAATGTGAGAAATCCTTGTCGGATTCCTTTGTGCCACATTAGCCCTTTACATGATGCCACTGTGGGTAGCTAGATCTCATCCTCTCCTTCATGCCTTTATTTAAGATGCTGGCCCTATTCAGATAATCAGTAATTCTTTTAGATAAATGCATTCATGATTTCTAGAGGCAGGACTTTGACTCTACTTTCCAACCTTGCATCTCAAAATTCTGTACAAAGATTGATGGGTGCTTTCATCCCTGTCATATTCCTGTGAATGTGAAGACAGGCTGTGACACATTCAGGATAAAAAAGACAATGGTCACAAAAGCCTGGGTTAGAAATGGTTTCCTGACTCCTGGTCTAATTTCTTGAGCAATGATTGTTTTCTTCCATTCCAGAACCATCTTACACAATCATATCTCCTACCCTATTCTCTTAGAATGCGAAGCAAAAGTTTGAGTCCTTTAAATGATTTTCCAAGCTGAAGTGGGTCCTCATTGTGTACAGCCAAACTTGAAACAGGCGGGACAAGCGTTCTTGCTGTACCCTGTGCTTATCAACGTGTCAGGTTGGACCAAGAACATTCTGTAAAAGTTATTCTTCATTACGACAAATCCCCTAGCTAGATTACAGCATCGACAAATTTTTACCAGATTTTTACTGCTGAGTTCACTGGGAGCACATCTGGAACTATTAGACATTGCCGCATCTGGCATATCATGTTCCTTTTCCATTTAGGGCAGGTTGGTCATTGTTGGGAGAAATTCTAGCTGCAATCTGATGTCCTTTCCCACTGATAACATAAAGGAATGGCCCAAGTTCCTTGTTCTCCTCCGTTTGACATAGTTAAGGTTTATAAACTGAATTAAGGAGGCATAGAAGAGAGCCGTGTTTGCATATTTATACATCTGTTAGAGCGTTTACTGGGTAAGGCATTTATATGTATGTATGTGTCCAGAGGGAGAGAGGATTGTGCCCCCAAGTCCCAGGTCTTGTGCATTACAGGAGAAGGAGTCTGACAGGACCCTGAAACATCCCTCAGTGTATCCACCAACCCTGGGCAGGATCAGTTCTACCTAAGCCTTTTCTCTGCCCAGTTCTTAAAAACTGCCCATGAACTCCCCTAAAACTTCCAGAACTCCCCTAGAGAATCAAGCTCTTAACTCCTCTTACTTCAAAAGTTTCTCCTAACATCCAGTATCTTAAATCTTCCTGCAACTTAACCCCAGCCTCAGTGGCCATAGAATAGTCTGTTAGGTAAAGGGTGACCAAGGAGAGTATTTGAAAAATACACTCTTGTTCCTTCCTGTCTTCTCTGCCCCACACTAAACAAACCAAGGGCTCTTATTTTTCGTTTTGCTAGCGCTGCGATGATTTCAGGTGCTTTGCTCTGGGCTCTCTCCAAGTTTTCCATGGGTTTCCTCAAGTGCAGTGGTCACAACGAGGAGCAATACTGCAACGGAGTCATCCCTGCAGAGCAGAGGACTGGATTATTTCGTGCTTCTCCCACATGGTGCTTCTGTCTGTAATTCCCAGTGTGGGGCTTGGTTCTCCTGCAGTGATACAGCACTGTTTGTAAGGCTGGCCTGTTCCTGCACTCCCCTTCCTAAAGACAGACACTATACTTGCCTCCTTCTGGCCTTTTAAAACTTCAGCTGTGGCCTGTGCCTCCTCAAAGAAAGCCTGTAATGGTCTGAGATTAGTTCACTGACTTCTCTAAATTCTCTCAGGTGCAATTCATCTGGCCCAGCTGACATGGAAACATCTCAACTTATCTAGTCTGGTTTTCCTCTAGTCTATCCGTGATCATTTTAACCATCTGATTACGTTATCTTTCCTAGCAAAGGCTGCAGCAGAAAGACATCAAACCCATTAACCTCCTCAGTACTAACTGGATAGATTTAGCTTGCATTTAATAATGGTATTTTTAATTTTTGTGGTCATCTCCCTGCAATTCCTTCCTTCCTTTCTTCTTTCCCTTTTCCCTCCTTCAAGCGTTTTCTTGCCATCCCTCTCAGGGGACATGAAAAGCACCTTTGTGTATTGTGGTTTTGCCCCTGTGTGCCTGTATTTCATCTGTAGTGGTCTGAGCTGAGTTGTACTTCCCATGACTTCTTGTTTCTGAAGTCAGTGAAAACCTCATGATTTAGCCAAGTGGATCTCCTTCTGTTCTTCTAGGTTTTCTTCTTGGTCGGGGAAATTTAGGCTTGTGTTCTGTTTTCTGTCTTTTTTGAAACAGTAACTTGCCTGAGGTCTTTTTACCTTGTAGTTTTGATATTGGTGTAGTCTTGTATATGAAGTTGCTTCACTTTTTCAGTCTGTTTTCTTAAATATAGTTCCTTTCTGTGTTCCTGTTCTTCTGCTTCCCTTCCTGAAACAGGTGAACTCAGTAATTTCAAGATATTTGTTAATGTAATTGCTTTCTACAATCTCAGTCAGTTCCCTGATATTTGTAAAAATTTAATCTCAAAAAGCCCTCCCTGCCTTTAATGACTTTTTCTATCACCTGTATAAAAAAAAAAACAAAACAGCTGTATATTTCAGGAATTTACTGATTGTAGTGCAGGAGCTAAAGGTGACTTAGCTAATTAAAATTTAGCAACTTAAACCTGAAAAATTTTTTTTATATGTTGCACAATCTGAGGAAAACACTACTACAAAATCTCTAAGGGCAAGTTTGTATGTATTTTTAGTGCAACCCCAAATGCACATTTGATTATGAAGCTTAGCATCCTGACTGCTGGTGGTAAAGGTTGCCTGTGTCTGCACGGAGTGTCACAGGTTTCTGAGACAAGAGGGGAGAGTACAGGGCAGAGCTTTAGATTGCACGAACCCCTTCCACAAGTTCAGCTACTTAACCTGCCTGGGGGATGAGCCAGCCTCAGCAATAGCCAGCTCTACCTGGCCAAGTCCTTTGCGTCATAGCCTGTAATGTCTTGCTGTGATATCATGCAGCTGACATTGGGCGATGTGTCTGTGCACCTTCCTGCAAGGACTTGATATCTATTGCAGCAAGTCAGCCTGAGATGCAAAAGAATTAGAGATGTTTGCCAGGAATGCAGACTTGTGGATCTAGGAGTATTGGCAGATCTGTGCTTTACAGGAAAGCATACTCATAACCACAGGCAATCAATAGCTTGCTAGTAGCAGAGAGCCACTAGCAGTAGTTCTATAAAGAAGTCTATTGCAATACACTATATAAAAATGCTAAGCATGGAATGTAGAGGATACAGGCTGATAAAACATTTTGCATGCTGTATTTTGGGTAAGCTTTCTTTGTGTAGACTTTTCACCATCAAGATGGGAGATGAGAAAATAAGCTGTTTGATTTATAGTTTTGTTTTGCATTAAAAGATTATGCTACATTGCCTCATTTGCATGGGAGATAGGTAATAGGGTTATTTTTAACAATGCTGATAAATAGCTGGTGAGTGGTGACTGGTTATTCCTGGGATGCTCTCTCTCACTTTTTATATTGTCTGTTCTGTAAAGCATTAATGCCTTGCATATGTTTGCACTATATATAAGACTAAGGTGGCAAACAGCCACACAAACTTGAAGGCCAACTTGCATGTAGGTACAGACTTTAGACAAGCAGTGGGGTGTGCCAGCACAGGAAGCTTTGGTCTGTATTGCCCTTGGGTGCAATGTAGTAGCATTTTACGGACAAGCCTGAATTGCCCTAGATTATCTTTCTAGAAAACAGTGGAAATGCAGCCACAAAACCACCTGGGATCTGGAGGTGGCCTGAGATTGACCTTCCTCGTGTGACCACAGGGCTGAGCTCAGAGGGGTCCTGGAGACAGCAGCAGAAGTGGTAGGGAGCATGGTGTGTATAAGCCTATTCCCCTCAAGAGCTCACCCTGCCAGGATGGACATATCTGCAACACCACCAGCTTGCTCAACAGTGGTCCCGAATGTCCAGGCTTCTTTCAATTTTGACAGATCAAAGATCTACAAATCTGTCACTCTATTTTTGTGTTACATCATGGGTCTTGTCATGTTTGTGCCTTTGCACCTTGTGCTCCTGAAATTCCTAACTCTTTGGAGGTGTGCACTCTGTGGATGGTTTGGTATCAAGTTTTGGATACATGGAGCTGTATTGTTCAGATATAATAATGAAAATATTCCTTCTCCATCCATAAAAAAAAAAAGAATGCCATTTTTTGTTTAAACTTTATCCCTGCATGGTATACTTCTCTGAACTAAGAGAAAATAAGACAACCATTCCCCACTGTGTCTTTGCCATGTATGCGCTGGGATACTTGCTGCCTGGGACAACCGCTTTTCTTTACCACAAGGTAAAAATCAACAGGGAAATTTTTCAAATTGCTCTGGCATACATCTTCCAGAGATGAAAAAGAGCTGTAGGTTTATTTCTTCTTCGCATCGTCCAGACACAGCAGCAATTTTCTGACCACAAAAAGGGTGTATTCTGGTATCTACCCAATTTTAGAAAGAACGTCGCTTCTGCCAGTTGTGTCTGTAAAAGTTTCAAACATCTGATCACCAGAAGAAACTGCAGCTGAGAGTCAATATTGCATGGTAATGCTGGAAATGCTCTTCCAAGTTCAGCGAAAGTGTTTGTTCCTGTTCTGAAAATTCTGAAATGAATTAGCAAAAACTTGCAATATGAGGGAGAAGTATTTGCATGCATATCTGAAGCTGTGATGATGTGCGAGTTGGAAAAAAGGAAAGTTTAATCACTGTATGCTAACCTGAAAAAACTTACATCATGGTTACCATGTGGTATTTCATTATGGTGGCCTTTTTTTTCCTTTTTCTGTGCTTTGAAGAGAAGTTGGGGGGAAAGAAGCAAATATGTGACAAGCAACATATGCAAACTGTAAGGTGGAAGTGGTAAATTAATAAGACCACATTTGGAAGAGACAGATGGTGCTTTTCTTGATCATATGGTAGCACTGGCAGTAGAAATGTTTTGGAGTTAGGGAAGTGGGGAGGCCAGACATGTTTCCTAAATGCGGGATGATTTATTTGTAGAACATGCAGAAATGTAGGGAACAAAAACATTAAACAGCCCCTGGAGACGTGCATGAACATGATACATTTATATGTGGTTTACTCTGAACTCCTGGCCATTCACATGGGATCTTTGATTATGTATTCTTGCTTTGGCTGATGACATCTCCCAGCATCTCTTGTCCCCATTGCCAGTTTCTCCTTCTCTGGTACCTGTTTAGCTCTTGCTGCGACGTGCCTTCTTCCAGACCCAGTATCAGCCAAAATTGTCTTATCTCTGCCCGTGGTTATTTCTGTTCTGGTTGTTTGTAGGTTAACCTTCAGTCAGCTAGACATTTATTCTTGATTAACAGGTGCAGCCATAGGCTTGATGTGGCAAAAGCCTGGATATTGGGCTAGTTTATGATAATGCTAGAAGGCATTAAGACATCCTTCATCAGGAGGAATGGTGCAGTACAGGCATATAAAATGGGTGAAATCTCATTGTGTGCTCAGGAGAAATTTTTATATATATATATATATAATGAAAAGGATGTTTTCTAAAAATCAGTTGCTGGAGGAAAAAACTTTCTGCAACTTTGTGTTTTTATAATTACTTAAGCAGCAATTCATGTCTGTTAATACTGATAATATGTAATCACAAAGACTTTCTGAAGAATAGTGTAGCAAGAGAATAATTAAACTTTTTAATTATCATTTGTGTTGTGTGGTTTCTAGGAAACTTTTCCTATTTCTTATTGTAACTTGAACAGTAAATCTTAAATCCCTTTAACTACTAAGCATCTGAGTATATATAAAAAAATTTCATAGCAATATATAGAAGATACATGCTATGCAAAAAACCTATGTAGAATATGGGAAACAAATGCTTAAATATTGTTTAAGAGTTTAAAAAAAAAGAAAAAAGAAGACAGTTTGCAAGCAAAACCTGTATGAAAAAATAATAAGGTACTTTTGAAAATCCACTTGTCATCATTTTTGTCCTGCAAAGTTGATAAAACTAATGGCATTTCACACACTCATGGAAGGAAACAAAGCAGACCTTTCAGCTGACAGGGTGAGAAGAATTTTGCTAAAGCTACAATAGAAAGTGCAGAATCTACAAGCCTGCCAGGCACAGGAGTTTAAACCAAATCTATTTGAAAATAGTTTAGTCCTTCTCACAGAAACCTTAAATCTTAAGAGAGGATTGAATATTCAGTGTTTTTTACTTTCACAGCATTAAAAAAATTGTCCCTTGAGATTCACTGTTTTGTTGACTGAGGGGGAATATGTTTGTTTGTACTAAATATGAATCATTGGGAGCTTTGAGAGGAGAATTATGAAGACATAATGCTTTTGAAAACTTCCTCACATTACAAACATTGCAAAAGATCAGATGCTGATTAAATGCTTCTTTACAGGTTGCGATTGTATTCATACAGAAAACCTTTAAAGATTAATTTTGACATCTTTTGCATCATTCTTCCTGGGCACTGCTCTGATATACCCCAGCGGGACCTGCTCAGCTGTGGAGAGGCACACCACACTAGTATGAATGATGTTGAAGGGCACAGCTGGCTGAAAGGAGCTTCTCAGTCCCCACAAATTCTTTGCAGGGATTGATGCTGTGATATTAAGTCACACATCTCCTGTTGAGATGTGACGTGTTTGGAAAAGATCACCTGATGTCAAAGTTTGTGAAGACAGCTCCACACCTGGCTATTAGTGCTGCTTAAACTTAGGTTTCTTGTACATTTGTAATTACATTAAACTTTATTTTCAGATGGGCATGAGAGCTGTTGGTATGGTCAGATGTCTTCCGAGTCCCTCATTTAAGTGCAGGCTTGTCCTTAACTAAGAGTTAACTTCAGTTGAGCTTCAGCAATTTTAAATAGTAGGAACCCATCCACCGGCAGATTCCCTCAGGGCTGTGGTGATGCCTGTCCCTGTCCCTAACACACCTCAGACCTGTCTCATGACTCAGCCCCGCTCTCAGAGCAATTCAGCATCGTGTTGGCTCAGCCTCACTCCTCAATGGTAAAAAACACATTTCCCTCTTTCCTAGATTTCCTGTGGCTGGCAGGCCTTCCCTTCATTTTGTAGCCCCAGCTTGAAGTGATTTTATATTCAGCACTGAATTGGCAGCACTGTTGGCTGGACAAAGTTGCTGTAATCTTCCTTCCAGTGTCGTGCTGGATGAATGCTGAAAAGTTAATCCGTTTACCTGAGCTGGAAATGCTGAGTTTCATTGACCTGCTCCATATTACTTGTAAAGCAGTAAGTTAGAAAGTTATGTTTAAACGCTAGAAAGTAAGCTTAAGAGCTGCTGCTGCATGTCGCGGGCTTTATTCAGAGAGAAGAGTGTGATTTTGATCATACTGTGAAACTGTGTGATAGCTGGCCAAGCAGGCATGGATAGTAGTGATGGTTGGGATCAAGAAGCTTACACGGATTCACCGCTGAGGCCGTGCCAAGTATAATTTTGGTGAGACGTGTAGGAAGAGAGGATTGCATGGGGCAATGAACTCTCCTTCTTTATTCCAATAGTGGGGAGTGTTTCAGACAAGCATTTTGCTTTATCAAAGTAAAAATGCCCAGCTGGCTGCACAGTGCCCTGCTGCCCTCAACTCAGGTACTTGAGTTTCTTTGCATTGGAGACTTTTCAGGATATGTTACTTATCAGCTGAAATAATGGAGATTAGCTGACTAAGTTGTACAGATTCAGACTCTTAAGTGCAGAGGATTGACCTAAAATATACCTTGAAATGGGTCCTTGGAGCTCTGAAGTTTATTTTTGTTTCTGCGCAGCTGGTGTACATTTGTTTCTTTAAGACCACATGTTAAACGTCTTATGAAACACAAGGAAATGCAGTGTACATGTTGTGGACTTGCTTAGCAAGTCTAAGTATCTTTATTCCTTCTGAAATGAAAAATCATTATTTTACCCAATTTGTCATAATAGGTTAGCCCATATTTGCTTTTTTCTTTTAATGTAAAGCAGTTAAGTAGCCTCAAAAAAGATTTCATATTTACTAGACTACAATTTCTATTCTTTCAAGGTTTAGAACAATGAGATTGTTGTTGTGGGGTTTGATTTGGTTTGGTTTGGCTTTCCGGAAGGCCTGGAAGTAGTAATTGAAATAATGAATCCCCTGAAGCTGATGGCAAATTCTTGGGAACCAAATTTCTTGAGACCAAAATTTCTTTATTCCTGGCCTGTATGATATGCTGCTAATCATCAGCCTTAACTGACTGCAGCAAGTTGGAAAAGCATTTGTAGCAAAAACTTTGGTAGCCACTAGACTACAGAAGCATACTTATGGTAGGTCATGAAGACTGAAATCCTAAAAGGAATTATAAAAAACAATGAACTGAAGATGAAAACAGTTATTAGCAAAGACTCCTGGCACAGGCTTAAGCAGTGCAGATGTAACTACCTGCGTATTTCCCAACAGTGCACCCATTATCTTTACAATAAAAACTTCAACTAAGTTCTGATTGAAGCTCTTGCATTGTGAAATTGGTCCTTGCAGCTTCTGCTCTATAAAGATTTTTTTGTGTGTGCTTCAGAATGTTTAAGGTGAGATTTGCCCTGCATCTGAAGCTGTTCATTAGCTATTTCTGGTGATAGATTAACCACTCGGTTTTGATACCTCAGAGACATACAGAGGTCTTTCCCAGAAAAATGTATTTCTTTAAATGCAGAACTGTGTGGGTCAGTAATGCTAAATTAAGCACTCCATGATCCACTACAAGTCTTAGTCTTCTACTATATGACCTTCTGAGCCCTTGAACTAAGCAAACTACTAAGTTTCCTGATGTCCTTAAGAGAAACAAAATGCATTAACAGTGAACAACTATGAAGGTAAGTCAAGTTCTGTGTTGTGTTTAAGGTGAGCCTCTTCATTTTGCGAGCACAGTAAATGTTTTGCCCGCTCCATAATTGCACCCATTTTAGCTACTACTCTGATAATGCTGGTCAAATTCCATGATTGGCTTATAAATTAAAATGTGCATTTCAGTTTCTTGTAGTTAAACATAAGCCAAATCTTGCAGAAAGGCTGTTTTTGGAGAAATCAGGAATAGTTTGGAAAAATTCACATCAAGAGTTGTCTTACTCTAATTAAGCAGTTTGATTGCTGTCACTCTGATATGTTGCACACCAGCTTACCCATCAGTGCTTGAAAGGCTCCCCATAGCATCATTGGCTTTTGCTTCACTGCTCATTAAGGCACTATTTCTGGGGGAGCTCAGACAGTCACAGACTCCTATAAGCCCCAAGACATTGTGAGAAGGGGACTCTCTTTGTCTTCCCTTTCAGTAAATGCCAATCTTGCACAGCTATTGCAATCAACTTCTAGCTGACAGACTAGGGGCCAGATTTGCTCATTGATCTCAGCTGTTTTGCACTGCTCCAGAGGTCCCCTGATGGTTTGCTAACTGTAAGCTTTTCTTAGTTGGGGGACACACACCATCTGCTTTGATATAGCAGAGAATATGCACATAAAAATATATGTATAAGGCTATTACTGCATATCTTCAAACCACGGAAATACCATATGTGACATTTCTAATCATATATAAAATTAGGAATGTTTACAGAATATTAAAAAATGAAAGACTTGCAGATAAAAAAATTGCAGGGATGATGCAGTTATCCTCAAATCAAGGATCGTAAACTATAGTAAACCTTAAATTCAGGGTTATAACCACCCTTGAAAGTAATCTGAACATTTAAACAGAAGCAGTCTTTAAGTGCAATGAAAAGTGTAGCACAGAATAAGAGTAGGACTGACTTACAGTTGTTTGTATGCTTAACTGTGCAAGTGTTACCTGGTATGTCTGGATTTCTTTCAAGTATAACCATATAGTATAGCCTATATATATTTATAACCTTAAGTATAACTCTGAATTGATTCTACTTCCGATCTGTTCTCTTTTGCCAAGTTTGTAAAATGTCTATTAACAAATCATATGAGATCTCAGATGGGGAGTGTGGAGTTTTAGTACAAAGTTAGGGCTGGAAGGAAGGTCATCCCAGTGTCTTTTTGTAATTTGTGAGGAATTATTACAGCTGTGTGGCCAAATTGGCAGAAAGAATTGAGCACTCAGAAGCTTCTGCCATTTCTTTGCCCAAGGCAATCATTTATGAGCCAACTATCGTAATCAAGTAGACAAAAAGCATATAGGATACACTAACAGCTTTCCCAGTATTTCATTATTTTTTTTCTTTTGTTACTTTTAAATTTCATAGACTTTTTTTAATGTTTGAAGAATATATGTAGGAAATCTGCATGAACAGAGAGAAATTTGGTCAGTGTAACTTGCACACAAGACTTTCAGAAAGGAGGAGAGTATTTTCAGATTTAGCCTGCAGGTTTATTTTACAAAAGAGATTGAATTTCTAGAAAATCCCTTCCATGAAACTCTGCAAAAACTGTTCAGTGGAATCAAATAAAATATTTTCATTTGGGGGGTGGGAGAAACAAAATCCCAAACTATTTTACTGGGTGTATTTGACATCCCCTGTGTAAACTGATCTGGTTCTGATCATGGTCATGAAATGTGAGGTCTGATTGCAACAGTTCTTGACCCAGACACAAACAAACAGTTCTTCTCACTTTAATTTAATTTTCGTCTATGGTTGGAGCACCACCTCCACTAGGGAATATAACTCCTGGCTTGTTACAAACATGCAAAGTAAAACAGCATGACTGCAGAGTCACCAAAGGCATGGACCATGCTGCGTCTTTGACTGCCTTTGTCCTTATCACCTTAAATCTACCATAGACAAGGCCAGTAGTTCGTTACTTACTGTCATTCTCAGTCTCACCAAACTGAAAGTATGTGTACGTATAGTGTAGGTCTTAAAATAAACTCAAGATTTTGGGAAATTACAGTCTTATAAAGTGAATTCTTTAAGCTGATTGGACACGAGCATACGTAAAAGTTCCCTCATCTGAAAAAGGAAATAACAGCATCTGAAGAGCAAAAACTGTTGTGCGTCCATGTCAAGCACCATAAATTTCTGGTGGAATATGATAGTTGGGACCTGCTCCTGCTTCTATCCCATCCTGTGCGAGGGGTAGTTTTCCTCTTACTTCTCTGAGAGCCAAGTTTGTCCCCAAGGAGAATTCGAGCAGTCATCACATGTCTTAGCTGCTCCAGACTTGGCCCTTACGCAATGATTTAAGCCAGAAATTGTTGATACCATTTTCCTTCCTTGCCTGTTTCTCATCTTGAGCTTTATATTTGATTCCCCAATACCCCTGTGTCCCAAAGCGTGTTCCTCAGACTTGTTTTGTGCACAGGCATTAGCTCATGAAAGTCTGAGCTTATTTTTCCTGAGTTCGTATTGGGTTTTATACCTAGAAACTTGAGAATCTCGCAGCTGCCCGAGGCTGGGCAAATGTTATCTTTGGGTCTTTTCTGGGCCCCTGAATCATTTTCCTTTTCTAATTTCTCAGTCTTTTCTGCCACTGGGGCATCAGGCCCAGACACTTACAGCTGTTTTCAGCATCTTTACCTGGTCAGCCTCTCCTGTGCCATGCAACCTCCCTCATGCCTGCAAGCTTTGTCTGCCACGGAGAAGGTCATTAAGAAGCTCTTCTGTGATTATTTTAATCTCTTTCTTCTCTCGCATCACCTGAATTCAGGCTTGAACTAGATAGCTGTCCCGTCATCCTCCCCTGTGGGAGGATGAGTCTGTTCGTGACACCAGAGTGGCAGGATCTGGGCTCCACAGCCCGCCCAAAGGCACAGCCAGGACAGCAGCGTTCCCCACTCCCCACCATGGGCAGGCTAGGCTTTTCCCGCTAGGAGATGCCGTGATTCCTCCCCTCCCTCCATCACTTAAGTAGTTCAAAAAGAGTAAGAAAATGCTCAACATAGACTTACTGCTGCTAGAAACTGTGTATCTAGAAGGCCAGAGCTATATTTCTAACTAGCCTGCTGCCAGAATATCTGCTCTGGTAGTTTTGTCTCTCATGCTGGGCTGTCCTTCCTTCCCCACCTCAGCGCTCTCACCTTTCCTTCTCTGCTGCTTTCTTTTGCAGTCTGTGAAAATTCATACGTGTTTAAGCTGGTGGTTGCCCTGCAGAGCTCACACCACCTGTATAGTTCAAATGCAGGTGTTTGTGGGGTTTGGCTTTGCTTGTTGTTGCTTTTGCAGTTGCGTAATGAAAAACATAGCCCAAGTCTTCCTCTTGCACTGCCTTTGGTAAATACATGGCCATTTGAGAAGGTAAGTTTGCTATTTGATTCAAAGTTTATCAAAACTAAGAGGAAGAAATGTAACAGACTTGGTGAGTGATTTGAGGAAATTGCCATTGCGATTTATTTGTATCTGGCAAAACCCCAGGTTTCTATCTGCAGTTGTTTATTCTGTGCTATATGCTCTTACTAAATAGCAATATATTCCGAGACTGAGTGCCTTACAGAAATTGCGATAGCACAAACAAGGAGCAAAACACATTTCAGGTGTTGGTGTTTTGGCAATCAGGGTTAGTTTGTAGTCTGAGTTTTCCATGTTGGGGAGTACCTAGGGTGGAAATGAGGGGTTTGAATTCCATCCTGCCAGTGAAGAGGTGCTGGCAGCTCTCTGGCTCTCCTGCCGGGGCCCTCTGGCATGGCTTTTACAGGTGCAGGCGGCTGCTCATCCTCCTCATCCTCCTCACAGGCTCCCCACTGCTCCCCATGAGGGCTACTCCAGTGATTTCTCAGCAGCTCTTTGGGACCACCACAAGGAAGGACTTCGCAGAAGAAAACCAGGGTCTTGGAACGGTGTAAGGTAGAGGCAGACTGGTGCATTTGGAGCCGACTGGTGCTCTTTCCTTATTTCAGAGACCCTACTCACTCCCACTTTCTAACAGAAGTCTTTCTATTCCAAACCATCCTCTGGTAAGTTTTGAATTGCTTTCCAGCAGTAGCTGGTCATCTACATGTTTCCCATCCTCCAGCTTTCTTAAATGTTTGGAGTGAGACCTTGCCATAAAGTGATTATCTTCAAAAGTTCCTCAGAGCAGAATTACTTATCTTTAGTCTTGCTCAAATCTAGGTTATAGTTATTGAAAACAATTACAAACCTGCCATGTCACAACTGAGATGCACAACAGTTTTACCTTGGGGTAAAGCTTTCTGTTTCCTGGGTGGTGTTAGGAGATTTTTACTAGCTCTAGGCTTAAAAGTTATCTTTTTTGCTTATTTTACTGTGAAGTGCTTTCAGTCTACTTTACTTTTTTTTTTTGTCCCCAGAAGACCATTCACAGTTCAGAGCCAAGTAACCAAGGGAATATCTCCTTTCACATTAATATCAAAAGAGCTAAATGATAGGAATGCATCCAATAGCCGGCAAAACTTCTTTTAAACCAAAAAAACCAAACTCACATGAAGATCCATGTGTTTATATGGTACTGTCCCCTAAGCCTCCTTCATACCCTGAGATCCTGGCATTCAGTTGTTTGGACAGGATTGTCCTGCTCTATAATGGGTTCCAGCTGCTGTCTTGGCACTGTTGTTCAGGAGGTGTCACTTGGTTCCTATCTAGGTCTCTCTTGTGCCAAGACTCCTTTCAGGAGAGCAGGCTATCCATTGCGTCTCTTGGCAATGAGGTCTTTCTTCTAGCAATACAAGGTTGTGATGATTTACATAAATGGAAAGAAACTGCAGTTTTGAAGGAACCAAACTCTATTGTGTGAGGTTTCTTCTGCAGAAGGAGCAAAATATTATGCAATGAACATTCTTCTATTGTTTTTTCCATAAGAAATAAGAAACAAATTATGCAGCCTTTTTTTTGCAGCTGTGCTGGGCACAAATTGAAATGGAAGCCGAGTCTTTAATTCCTGATAACTTCAGAGCATGGCTGTCCTCCTCAGAACAAGTCACTGTAGATGCACCCTCACAGTTTTGTGCTGAGAACATCATATTTGCGCACACACCTCGATTTGCCATATGTTCACAATGTAATAGCAAGCAATTAAAACAACATCCTTACCGCAACATTCATGCAGTGATGCATTGCTTTGGAAAGAAATTCCTATGCTATTCCCCAACACATGTCAAAAAGGTAAAAAATGTGACTTGAAAGGGAAATGGGTTTGGGTTTGTTTAATTTTCTCTCTCCTTGCACTGATATTTTAATGTTAAATGCTGAACTTGGTTATGGAGGATTGTTTTGTTTTAGCAGTATCACAGGGTTTATATTAAGGTAACTTCTAAGTTAATTACAGTAAACTCTGCATCTTCTAGTGAGGTATTCTTAAATGTAGAATTAACTATAATAAAATGGCAGGTTTCTTTTGTAAAATGGAAGATTTTCTTTTCCCTGTCAGCCAATACAGCATGTGTCAAAGGATGATCAGCTCAGCATTTGTGAAAGCTGAGAAGAAATAGCATTCACAGTTGTTGTTCCATCACCTCTGTCATTTTTTCATCAACAAAGAGGCATTTTACTTTTTTTTGAGGTTGGAATTGAGACTTACTGGTCACAGGGGAGAATGAGGCTTCATATGGAGAGAGGTGGCTATTCACACATCATGAGAACCCACCAGAAAATGGAAACAGTGCCGTGCAAGGTTTGTCACACTCATCTGCTGGGCCTGCTGAAAGTCTGTGCAACGTCTGTTGCCCCGTGGATTTGGGGAAACCTGAGGTCAGCACAGATCCCACTTGTTGGTTTTTAACGTCTAGGCACCGTTAGCGTAGATTGCTGCTCAAAGCAAACAGGCAAGCTGGGAACAACTACTGGTGTCTCCTCATATTAGACGTGCTGTCGGTGCTCACGTACGGTAGGCAAGGCTCTTGTCGAGTCCCGTCGTGATGGATGTGGGTTGGATGGAGACAGGTCACTGCTGCCTGGCCTGACAAGCGTACTCCATCATCCCTCATCGGAAGTGTGGGAAGAGTGGCTCTCCCACTTGCTCAGCAAGATAGTGTCAGTTGGGGGAGGCTTTGGAGACTGACCTCTTTAGCCTCTGCGCAGCAAGTTGCATTCAAGCAGTAATTAGCAATGGGGTGGAACTAACACGGGCAACGCATGAACAATGCCATGGCCCAGCTACTAAAAAAAATCTACTACCCTTTTAGATTAAATCAGTGTCTGGGGAAAGTTACTGACTGGTCTCTTCCTCCCCTGCCTTTGCTGCTTCGTCCTTTCCACCCCCATTCAAATATTTCTAGGCTGAGTTTCAGCAAAGGCTGCAAATAAGAGCATTTTTCTCTGATGCAGACACAACTGATTATGGGTATACAATGATAGTTAATTATATTTCTGTAGTGGAAGTGAAACATTCAGCTCCGTTATCAGCTTTGTTGTCAGTCTTATGATTGTTATGGGATAGTATTTCTGTACTATTAGCAGCACTGTATATGCAATTGAAAACTAGATGCAGTAAATTATGGCTGAACACCAGCAGTCCAAAGGTTAATTTGGTTGTGCAAGTGCAATCCCAGAGTTATGTATGAACATATGCTCTACATATTTATTAATGAGTAAGGTCAGACTGGCATGAGCTGTGTTATATTTCCTGAATATCTTCAAGAGTTTACATATGATCTTCAGTACAGATAATGCAGAGATCTGTTTTCAGGAAACGCCTATTTAACCACAAAGAAAATAGTAGGATGCAAATTGTTAGCTGTAAGGTTGACTGTTTTTCAGTTAATGGTGGGGTTGAGTGTGATCTGAAAGGGTGCCAGTAACTTGTGGTTGGCATTATCCTTGGGGCTGTGTGCGTTTGGGAAAGGCACAAAGAAGGAGACCCATGAACCCGAAAACATTTGCAAGTTGTAGTGAGCTGGGTTGTTGCAAGGGAGTGCTTCAGGGAACCTGGTCTGTACATTTTTATTTCAGTGCAACTGGCTACAGCTTTAGAAAAGGCTCTTTCACAGCACCCACTTTTCCGAAATCCTGCTGCTTGGATCATCCCTCTCTTTGTGCCAAAGGATCTGGGCAGCTAATGCAGGGTGAGGTGAAGCTCCTGTTATATTTCTCCTACTGATTTAGGGCATTTTCCTCTGATCACTTGCTGTAGGATAACCTTACTGGATGAAAGCATAACCTTGCTGGCTGAAAGAATCCAGCTTCACATTTCTCTTTGCGTAGTTTCAGACTTTCTTCATCATACCTGATTTACTATGTAACTACATTATTATAGCTTGGCATACTTAAATCCAGTTTATTGTTCACACAGTCATTTGGTCTAGGTGTCTCACTGTGGGCTTAAAATTTTGTGGGTTTATTTAGCATCCGTGTTACGGCAGAATCCAGGTGCCCTGACAGTTAATTTTGATGAGTTAAGACAGAAACTCATCAAAGTGAAGATGAGTGATACTCTTTTTGCCTAGGAGTAGTAGCTTGGTGAATTAAAGCTACACAGATTTTACAAGCTGTGGCCCTGCTCCAGGATTGAGTCCAGATGCGAGGTGGGTGCCCAAGTAGTAAAACTAAATTTGCTTGCTGGACCAGTTCTCCTTGAAAGTGTTTGCCCTCAAGTGCTTGAACTGCAAATGCTTCAGGGGAATGTTGGCTTTCAGATACCTGTGCTCCACAAATTTTCTAATATAACCTGAAATACTAATGAAAAAAAATAATTTAATCAGATATGTTCTAGAATATCCAAAGAATATTTTTTAATAAATCTAGACTTCTCTTTCTTCAGAGAAAAGGGTTGGCTGGTGGTTATCATTGAGACTGTCTTCCTGTGTTGCAGGGGGACACTTGCCCCGTTGTTCCCTCTGTACATTGGGTAGGTTATTGATTGCTATTGGACTTAGTGGAGCCTATGGCTGACATTTGCACCCAAGCTTTTCTTCATTTTTAACATTTTGAGATACTTAACATCAGTGTGTCATCTTGCAAGAAAGAGAAATGAGGCATTGCAAATGTTGGCAAACATCATTTTGAAAACCCTTTGAAGGGGTGTGAATATATTCATTATAAACTGCACCTCCATGTTATCTTTTCTGAGCAGAGAGCACTGGCAGCGCTTGTGCTTTGTGATACAAGCCTGCTCAGGTGGGTGTGAGAAACATGGAAGGGAGAAAGCTGCTAGGCAGGCAGCTTTCTGCTGGGGCAGGGGAACAGCTAATTTAATTTGGGAGAGGAGGCAGCAGCTAGAAAGCAAGTGGTTCCATATACTATCTCTGTTGTTATTGCCAGTTCAACTTAATTCAATTCTGATAATGTCGACAGATCTCTCTGTACAACATCTTTCGGCCGTATGGAGCTAGTCTGGCAGCTCCCCCAACCCAAATGGGCGTCTGGCACTATCTATCATCTTGTTCATGAGGCTCAGACAGTGTTTTATCCAGAATCATGTAGGAGCCTCAGTGTATACGCTACCCGAAAGTAGATCTTGCAAGTCTGCAGTGACCCCTCTTGTACCATGGCTCTATGCTGGTCTTTAGCTGTGTCATCATGGAGGATTTTGGCCCATGCCAAGCTCTTTACAACAATTCGAGGTATATAGACATCAGAGAACAGCATCACTTACTTCTTCAGTGCAGCTGCTCCTGCTTTTCTGTGTTCATGTTAAGGGGGAAATAAAATATGGCTGTAGAAAAGCACTGTTGAAATTGTCCACTCCTTTGCTCATGTCTGTCAGCAAATAGATCATTTGTCAAGGGAAGAGGAGAGTCTCAATTCCGCTTTCCTAGCTGACAAGTTCAAATCTAGTCAAAAAGATTGAGCAATCTTCTGTGCAAACAAAAGGCTGCGTATGATTTAAAGAACGACTTGCCTGTTGGGAGGAACGTTCAAACCTTTTAGACTGAGACAAAGCTTCAGGTTTTTTACCTGCTTTAAAAGTTTTATATTTTTCCAAAATACCTTTTTTCTGATGCACTCAATATGTACCAAGCTATTTCTAAAAGACATGCTGGGTCTATGTCACCCTATTCTCTTCATATGTGATCCAAAAATGTTCATACTTCTAAATTTGTGAAATGATACTAATTTCCATGACAACCGACTAACCTTGCAAACAAAGGATTAATTGTTTTGTCATGGTATGAAGCAGAAGGGGAATTTATATCACGTGAGGAAAAAGTGAAGTGCCTATACAAATGCAAACATACTGTAATTGCAAAAGGAATATAGCAAGGGAAGAGCTAAATATGTTTTTCTTTAACTAAATCTTCAAATTCGTCAAGCTTGTTTTAGTGTTAAAAGTCTCTTTCTGGGGGAAGATGTACAAGAATATCAGTTAATTCCTTGTGCAAGGCTGAAGAGCTTATCTCACTCACTGGTCAAGCATCCAAACTGCAACTGGCCAAACATCTGCAGGCAGAGAACGGCAGCTGGAGAAACCCACACGTCTTGTGCTGGGCCTTTAGCAAAAGCCAGCAAGAAGGAAAAAACTGGCAATTCCCTCCAGAAATACCAGCATCCTCCTATTTGTTAACATACAGTGCCTTCTTGTGGGCAAAAGGTCTTACTGCTGGATGGAAGCCTTGGCACGGCTGCTGCTTCCCCTTCCTTCCCTTTTTTAACTCAAGACAACTCGGGGAAGAAACCCAAGGAATGTAAAACATGTGGGTTTAGATATAGAAATTGCAAACGCATGTGGAGCCATCCAGTTTGCCGTACATCACAACTTTCCATTAATGAAAGCTCTCTTTTGAAGTCTGTAGAAATGAGTTGAACGTAGGGTTTGACTTTCACAGCGCTAAGAAACATTTTTCCTTTTTGATTGAATTTTATTCAAGAAAAAGATGCAATCTCTCACAGAAATAGATGTAGCAATAACTTGTCAGGCATTTTCTCATCACCTGCCCTCTTTGCGAGAAGGTTTTTCTCTTTCTTTCAAATTCAGATACACAAGCATGCATGCACACAGATGCCAGATACTCGGGCATATACACATACAGGGCTGGGTGGGTGGAACAGTAAATTATCTTTTGTTGTTTCTGATTTCCCTTTTCTGCTTAGGGAATTACCCAGCTGTGCAGGGTACCGCATACACCTTTAGCAAGCTGAGGTCCCAGCCCTGACTGCAGCTCCTGTCCTTCCTCGCGTGTCCCATCCCTCCACCTCCACACTTCTTATCCCCAAGGATTCTCCAGGCGGGTGTATTTACAAGTCTCTCTTCTCTCCACGGCTGAGTGCATGTAAACTTGGGTATTTCAGATACTGCAATAACGCTATTAAACCCAATGCGAAGTGCCAGATCTGATGAGCGAGCAGGCTGGCCATAGGCGTAGGTGCATGCTGCAGTGGATGCTGAGTGAGGAGCGGGGGCGGGGGCTCATTTCTAAGTGAAAGGAAAGAACCCTGAACAAGAGGCCATATCGCTACTTTTCATGTAATTGCCGCATTCTTTTTGTAAAATGTTTATAGTAAATACAATAGCTGGATACTTCCCCTTCGGCAGATTTTGAATGTTTGCGAGACTAAACTGCAAATGTGTTTATTGCTGAGATGAGGCTTACATTTGAAACTGGTTCCTGAATTTGCAGCTTCTTTCATGCAGCCAGTATCAGTCCAAGTGTGGTGGAGTTGAGTCTAGTGAAGGCCTCTTCCTGTCATAAATAAGATTACTTTCATTTCACTTGTGGAGTGTGTTATTCCTCAGAGTAATGAATTTCCTCTGTGCCTTTGAGCACATAAACATGGTTTTCATTAGGTTTCTATTAAAAAAAAAAAAAAGCACAGAGTAAAATTAATAAGAAGACTATTAACTCCATAAATGCAGATGTGTTTTCACTGTATAACCGTGTTGGAAGTAAACAGCTTCTTCACTGAAGACTGCAAACTGCAGAAAATAAAAGAATTCTGCAGACCTGGATTCTGCTATCAGAGAACAAAGTAGGTGGAAAATCTGACTTCACAAACTAGTTTCTTAGGAGGAAAAATAGACTATCAGATTAAACATAGACAGACAAATAGCCTCAGGGTTTCTACTTAATATGTAACGTATGTGATAATAATAGTTTTAAACCATATATTTAGAATTAGCATTGCAGCTAAGAGTTTCAACATTCCTTTTTTTATTTTTTTTGTCCTTTACCAGATATGTCCCTGAAGTTGCAGAATAAGGAATAGCAACATTTGCAAATATTTCGCTGATAGATCCTGTAACTCATAAAATTTTCATGTACCATTTGTATTTGTGGCTTGAGATCTCTGTCAAGTGGTGAATCCCTACAGCATCACTGTGGTTTTCTTTTTTTCATAGCTACCAGCATTTTAAACAGAAACCCAAAAATCACCATGCATGCTGCAAAAATGCAGACCCTTAAACTGCTGCTGTCTCTTTCCACTCTCCCATCAAAAGTATATCATAAAATGATAGAAATTAGCAGTTAGAATACATGCTCTTTATACTCCTCTAATTTAATATTTTACTGAAGAAAACTGAGGTCACTTTCTTGCTACTCAAATCTTATACAGTACTTTTAACTTTCTCAAAATGAAGTTGCTAGACTTCAGCAAAAATACAGTGCCAAAAACTACAGCTTGGCAACTAATTAAATTTCAAAACGTTACCAGCCTGCTGTGTGTAGATTTATTTATATTGTCCTGTAGACTATTTTAAGCCTTGCTTTCCCACAAAATAAAAATTCTGAAATTTTTTGTACATAGTTCCCAATTTCATTCTGCTTAGGTAAATTCAATGTGAACAACAAGGCATCATGTAATAGCTGTTATTCTTGATGCTAATAAAAATGTGTAGTCTACCAAGACTTTTTGCTCGAACACGGAAATATAAATTTTCCTTTTGTATATCAAATCACTGTATTTAAAATAAATTATCGTATTTTTAATTTTTCTTCTTAGTATTTATTTCCTAGCAAATCTGCAAGGAAAACTCTGCCAGTTTTACCTGAGAGCCATTTTTAGTCTCATGCTAAACCTTATAATTATTGTTCCTTGTTAACATGCAAGTTTTGCAGTGCTGTTACTGTAACAGTGCAGATGTTTTTTATTTAAAATGGTAACGATAAAGTTGTTTAAAGAGCCAGTCTCGGTTAGGGGTGAACATCTCTGGTTGAAACCTCAACAACAGAGGAAGAGAAATCTTAAATACCAGCTCCCATTTCCCTTAGTTTTTGGGCAGGAAATTGTTTTTTTTTTTTTTATATTTTTATTTATTTATTTTTGGGGTAAAGATAGAAAACCCTGCATATTAAAAATGCTGTATGGTTGTTTAATATTTGCTCAGTAGTGCTATTCCCTAATCAAGCCCCTGCAAGCTGTAAATCACAGCCACTATGTCACTGTTTTGATTGGAAGCAAGAGCTGTACCATGGCAAATCTCTAGGGACAGCAAACTTCTGCAGCTGTAGAAAGCTGGAACTATTTGCTATTATTATTAAAGGAATCTGTGATTTTTTTTTTTTTAATGTGAAGTCATAGTGAAATTCATAATGTGCACAGAGGTGTAGTGTGAAGGTTTTACAGCAAGCGTGGCCTGTAACAATACTGCTCTGGTAATAGAAACTGAGTTGTTCTAAGTTTCAAAACAGCAAATGTGAAATTATAGCCCCTTTCTCACCTCTTCCCTTGTCCATCTTAGGAGAAAATATATGCAAATAATCATAAATTATTTCTAAATGTAAAATACCAGTCAAGCATTTGGGGCCTCAGTAAAATGTCTTCCTGTTGAATGAAAGGATGGGGCTTTCTTCTAGAAACATTCTGGTAATTTTTACCATAATTTTGTTTTCATTAAGGTGTTTTGAGTGGTTTTTGGGCTTTGACTTCTGAACTACAGCCAGTATAAATGGAGCCTAAGGACAGAAATGTTAACTTCTCCAGAAGTGCTATGTAAATACTTGAGTTAATTTATATACTGTTTATCCCAGAGAGGTCTAGAGCTAGATGATAACTTTCCATTAGAATATTCTCTTAAAGATACTCTAAGTGCTTCCCCAAGATTAAATTGAACAACTGCAGAGGAAATTAATTTTTGACATATGCAAATCCTCCATCCTATATGCATGGGCTTCTTGCAGGATTGATTGTAATATTATTCCCAGATGCCTTAATCATATGTTAGGCCTTGATTAATTAAAGTAATAATGTAGTCATGCTGGGATTTTTCTAACAGTAAATCTGGCATGCTGGTATATTCAGTTTGAAAGTGGAGGAATTTGAAAGATAGCGTGCTTATTAACATGTGGCTTAAACTAGTGGTTATGAATCAAAATGAAATATGGATCTGGAAAAATAATTCCTGTCGGACTAAAAGATGGCCCGATCATATTTTGACATCTGAAAGCAGCCTTTGCATTTACTGCAACAGCATCCTTTACAGTAGCAAGTCTCAAATTCCTGGTGACGTACAACTGGTTATAATTATATATTATATACTACATGATATATAATATGTAATATATAGTAATATATAAGGGTTGTTTGAAGAATGGCTTTACCCTTTGATTTCATCTTTTCTCTTCACTTTCGAAGAGAAATGGGTAAACATTGAATAAGCAAGCAGAGAAATAAGCTTAATTGTTGTAGTCTTTTTAGTAAGTGAATAGTTACTCCGCATAAATAGAAGTGCTGGTTATCTGCAGGGCTGATGCTTCTTGCCGTTGCTGTTTTGGAAGTCCTGTAGCTACCGCCTGCAATCCGCCTGGCTTCATTCAGGGTTATCCATAGCTCAACTTTCGCAATTATTAAATGAGCCAAATTTACATACCTCCTTATCCAGATACAAATCTATTTTAAAACTGCTGTGGAAAGAAATGCTTTCTAGTAACAAACCCACCTCATTATTCCTGAGCCTTGATAAGAAGCAGTAAAAGGTGGTGGTATGGTTGGTAAATGTGCCTCGAGGGATCACACGTTGAATGCGACTCTCATTTTTTGTTGCCATGTAAGTCCCTTTATGCTACCCTGGCTAGTTTGAAGTGCCTTTTAATGAGCACAGATCATACTTCTGGCCTTTTTTCCTTAAACTCTTACAAAAGAGATCTGGCAGAAGGCAAATCAGGTGCATGATAGTTTAAAATGTGCTGTAAAAGCATCAGTTGCGTAGTGCACACATTGCCTCCATGAAACTGTCTTTTTTTTTTCCCCAGCAATGGAAATTTAAAGACATGCCAATAGACTTGCCTGAGGCCACCCAGTGTGTTAACAGCAAAACTGGGATTAGAGCTCAGGAACTGGTTTCTTGCAACCCCATAGCTAATCCACTGTTTCACATGACTCCCTTTGCATGGAAAGCATGCAGGCACAAACCAGGATTACTCCGACTGAGCACGGAGGGGTTGAGAAATAAATCCACCCTTGCTGGCTGTCCATGGTCGCAAGCCCCGTTCCACCACCAGATCTGCAGTGTTGGCACACAGCTGGTCAGAGCATGAAGTGTGGGGTCATCTTCACATAGTCTATCTCGGAGTCTTTCTTGCACTGATGTGTGTTTTAGTCCAGCACAGAAACCCCATCTGAGATGCGTTACAGTGTCACCGGGTGACTGTGGGTAGGCAGGATTTACTGCTGCTCTTTGGGCATTCACAGTCTTCTCCAAATACAAGCAAACTTGCACACATTTACATTTACCACTCCCCATCTTCGTAACAAATATTAGAGAAACCAATGACCTAAAAATCTCCTTGATGGCTCTGTTTCAGTGAATGTCAGTCAGGAAAAGAAGGCTCCCACAACCTTGCTGAGGTGTTACTTAAAAACCAGTTGTTTTTATAGGGTAGCAAAGTGAATGTTGAAGAAGAAAATATCCCAAATCCAGCTCCTGGATCTCCTTGTGCAGCCTCAGCCATGTCTGTGTAGACCGTTATTTTCTCTCACAGTCCTTTTTAAAGCCTGAATTGCTTGGGTTTTCTTTACATCCTTCCCTTCCAGCTCTGCATGTCACAGTGAAATCTTACAACAGAGTCAGGTTGGACATGCTGGTGGCTTTCCTAAAACATCCCTACGATGTGAAAGTTAAATCTCAAACTTTGTTTGCCATATAGAAATATAACCTGTTGGTCCTTCATTTTGAACTTGGTGTTGTGCTTTGCCAACTAACATAGTGAGTACCTTACCTCCTTTTTCACTGCAGGATGTTGTGAAATATTATCAAATGCTACCCTTCTAGCAGTGTGGCATATATTTAATAAGACGTGCATGCTTTTTTGCTATGAAATAATTAAGAGTATTTTGACATTGTTCACTCATGATCTCATATAGCAGCCCAAATATCAGATCATGTCCAAAATTCTTCAACAAAATATTAGTGACCCAAATCACTGTTGATTATTTCATAGTCTTATAAGTCACCCTAAGAATATCTAATAGGAGAAGGCTGATAAAATATCATGTGTTGCAGTGCCTAGCCTAGCACCACTTTTTAATTCAGACTATCCAGTAATATTATATGCATATTTTCTATTGAATTTATTTGTTCATTTATTTTATATTGAATGTCGTTCATTTATTCATCTGCTATTTGGTGGAGGAGTTAAAATACAGTGTCACTTTCTGATAGCACTTTTTCTTCTCTTGTAATGCCCAGCCTTTTAGGGAGTTATGTATCACTTAGCATGGCTGTCACATCATCTTCACTGCATGCACATTTTGCAAAACCAAAAAGAAATTCTCATCTGTCCTATGTGGACGGTGAATATATTTCACTTTAAGTATACAGAAATCTTCTGTATGTCAGATTTGTAGTAAAGCTCTTCAGCTATGCAGCAGAGTTGTTTTTCTCTGTGTTTTTATAAATAATACTAACTTCAGTGCCAAAGTTCTCCAGTCACAAGGACATTATTTGCAGGACACAGTTTGGACAGAGGCCTGTTTTGGTCTTCTGAGTCAGACTGATTGTCTCCTGTAGCCATTTCATCCCTTACCAAGTGGCATCTCTGTAAGACATAACCATACACAGTGGTGTGGTGTTTCCCCCTGTGGCTGAAAACTAAGTATCTAAGTATGGCTTCTCTTTATGGAAGAGTATAACTATCAGAGTCTCTAATTAAAGGGGAACACAGTTACCATTTAGAAGTCTAGGAAGATACTCAGAATCAGTTGAAGCTATTTTGGAGTTGTTAGGCTGTGCAGTAACCTAAATAAACAGGATCCCCCTTTCTTCTTAGTTACTGCCTTCTATTGTGAACCCCCTTGAAAATCTAGCCAAGTTTACCCTTGTGGCTTGTATCATATATGCATCCAATATAATTTTAAAAGTTAGCATTTTCAATGTGAGCAGGGTTTTTTTTCTACTGGTGAATTTGATTATAGGTACATTAGTTCTCAGATGTCAGAAACTATCTTTCTGTGGGGTTGGGTTTTTTTGTTTTAGCTTCTCATCAAACCTGTGTCATTTCCTTTTCATTTTTCCCCATCTCATTCCCAAAGGAATTAGCAACAAACTCTCTTTGAGAAAAAACATGGCTGGGGAAGAAAAGTACTTTTGATGATTAAGGCCCTTCTGTTCAAACAGTTCCTGCCTACACTATGGAATCCATAGATACTGGAGATATAAAGGAGAGGGTTAGAAGATAACTAAGACCCCTCAGGCTTGATATGTAATCAAAGAAGTATTGTTTGGGAATGACTTAAGGGGAAGCAGAGTGGCTAACATTTTGGCCCTGATCCAGCTACCACTGGAATTGATGGCAGATTTCCCACTGACTTCAGGAGAAGTGAGAGCAGACCTTTTGTCTGGTGAGGACAAGTGTATGAAAACACAACAGGAAAGATGACAACCATGCAAATTGGGAAAGACAACTGCCTACAGATTCCTTATTTAAAGGATGTCTCAGCCTGAGTAAGTGAGCTTGATGGGAGAGGCACGTTTTATCTCCAGTTCCTGGGCAGTGCCCAGCTCAGTGGCACCTTTTGGTGGAGGCAGGATCCCACTGTACAGATAACTGCAATTCCAGGAGTACAGCTCTGCATCTTGGCAGCTGAAGTTGTAAGGGCAACTGAAAATTAACTAACAACATAAGCACAGTTGTACTGGGTAGGACAAAGACCTAGCTAGCCTGGCAGTGTGTTTTCTGTAAAAGATTAATGAATAGCAGAACAGGGCATATAAAGCACAGTGCATCCCTTGGTATACCACCCCAAGTTCCCTAAGTCAATAATTTAGAGCTGTTTGGGTATTATCTACATTTCAGAACATTGTGTTTAAAGGAAATTAGTGGACCTGTGTACAAACAGTTGAAGTCTGAACTCCAGGCATAGCATCTCCCATTACATTTATGTTAACAGGTCTGCAAGTGTACTGTAGGCCATCTCTTCCAAGGTCAGCCCCTGAAAAAGGTGCACTCCACCTCTTTCCTACTGTTGCTGTTGTGTGACTGATTAGAGGCACATCTCCTGGGGCTAGTGGCTAGTTTCCAGGACATTTGCAGCCTAAGTGTTACAAAGCCGGTGTTGGGCTCTAGCTTCTGGTTGGGATTAGGCCCCTCAGAAAGGTGCAGTTTCCCTAATGAGCAACGACAGCTGTGATTGGCACTCCTTGAAGTGGAAGACTGCAGGTGCCTTAATCTTGGTTAGGAACCACTGCTGGGACAACTGGTAAAATCCACAGAGAGAAAAGTACACCTTTCAGAAAGGTTGAGAAGGAAAATAAATACACAAGGTACAGAAACCAGGGGAAAAAGGATAGAACAAAAGAGAGGTTTGACAACTGTGCTGGGACCTAAAAGGGGCCACATCTGTTCTGGTGCAACTCCAAGCTGTGAACAGGTCTGACATTCACAGAAGAAGCTTTCCCCATGCAAAGATTGGAGAGGTGTTTGGTGGAAAGGCTGCAGTGTAAACTAGCTGCACTTTCCTTTGCCTTATGGTCATATGGTTCCCATTTATTGGGTGGAATTGAATAGCTGCAGACTTGCCACTCTCAGAGGAAAGAGATCGTCTTACTTACTGTAAAAGTCTTGGGGGCTTTTTGCCTTGAATGTATGAGAAGGACGCTTTGGCTGTGAGTTGTGAAAGCTTGCACAGTGCACAGCAGGAACTGCAAGGTGGTTTTGCGTCAGTGCAAGTGTGAATGAAGGGCATGTGTGGACACAAATAACATTCAGCTGCTGGGGCAGTCTTCACTGAGCAGAAGCAGCCCTGGTGCTCTGACATCCACTCCATACCTTTGGCAAAATAAGGTCAGAAACAAGAAGAAATAAAAGGGCAGTGTGGGAAGAATTCATTTGGTTAAGGATTCTGGGAATGAAAATAATACTTTTTTCTATCCACCTTCCTCAGGTCCTAGGTGTTGGGAGAAATGAGCCTGGTGCCCACTCAGTGCTGGTGCAGGCAGGGTCAGGGTCCTTTGTGATTCTTCCCTTGTTCATTGCTCTTCCACTCGCCCCATGTCCAAATCTGGCAGATTTTGGTCTTTCCCTTTAAACTCCAGCTGCTGGGTTCGGGCTATTACCCAAGAAGCGAAATAAGTTTCTACCCCTTGTGGCTGGGGGAGAGAGGCTGAAAGGGTGAACTTGAGATGTGCTAAGGCTAATGAAAAGAATTCAAAATTTAAAATTGCCTATGGATTTTTGAAACCTTTTTCCTAATTTCTGAATGCTAATTCAGAAATAACTGAATAATTGAGATGAATAAAATTGTGTAGGCAATCTTCCACACCAGCATTAAGCCAAGTAAAGCCCTAATGTTATTCATCTAATTACAGAGAGTTTGGAGGAATGTGTAGTTAAGTGAAGGATAACATTTAGCTGTAGTCAATGACTGCCTGTTTCAGGGGTAAAATGGAAGGCTTAAAAAAAGTTGTATCCTTTGTATCTCAGGTAGAAGTAAGTCCTTTCTCCAAGCTTATTTCTCACTGTGCTAAGTAAGCCCATCATTTTTATGTTCCTCATTAATCACAACCGTCCAGTTTAGTAAATTATTTTTTCTTATTCCATTTTGGACAAAGTTACTCTTTAACTGAGCATTTCTCCAAAGCACACTACTATTTTTTAATAAGTGGTTATCTCATAAGCAAAATACCTTCAAAATTTTTCTTCATTGGGTGTTAAAACATAAATAATAATCAAAGAAAATTCTGATTGTATTTAGACTTGAGCAGTTTCTATTGACGTTGCTGTGCTTTGGAGGTGTAATGCTCTGTAACAGACAAGGGAACTAATGAACTGGTGGCTGCATCAGTCACACTGGAGAGAAGAGTCAACGTGGCTTTTGCAGAATTAACCCTGACACATAAGTGCTCAGCTATTAGAGTAAGGAAGGAGCCAGCAATCAACTATCTATGGTTGAGACCTGACAGATAATATACTTGCATTTCATCAACAACCCTTAACCAAGGCTTTTACATAAACTAAACGGTCATGGCTCAGTATGGAAAATTCACGTATAGATTACTAACTGGTTACAAATTAAGAAATAAAAAAAGCCACGAGCAGGGTACCAAAAATAGCAGCAGACATTCAATGCGAGTGTGCCTCAATTTCTCCAGACATGCTGAAGTGTGATACTGCTGATTGTCTTTGCCACTTCTCTCCCATTTGGACTGCAGAGCAAAGTGTTTACACTGAGTAGCTACTCAATTACTGTCCCAGGGGTGAATGAAACATGAGTGAGGAAGATAATATTAGGAAATTGCACCACTGCTCTCAGATTTCTTTGGCTGTATTTTGACAGCTGAATTAACTTGAGTTATCTGTGCTCAAGTGAACTTCCCCCAGTATAGCACAGCTTGCTCGAGAACAGCCATCCTGCAAAATTATACTGGAGCTGCACAAATGAATTAGGGGATCACCAATGTGACTGTAGATCAGCACAGAGAGATTAAATTGGGCAAACTAAATATTTTGCCTCTTCATTATAGCTTAAGGCAAATCACGCAAGTTAAAAGCACCATCACTTTTGGACTAATATTTTTCTTTATGGATGGAAGTCTGGTTAGGGCTGAAAATTTAGTTTTGGCTCAAATGAATTCTACACTGAAGATAAATGCTTTGATTAGCACTTTACAGAAAAGTATCTTTTTGAAAAACTTATTTCATTCCCCTTCTAAAGGATGTCCAAGCAACTCTGGGACAAATGGCTTCTGGGACTTAATATTTTGCCTCTGATTCATTCTGCTGAAGAACCGCTTTGGCAAAGAAAACTCACATCCCACATTCTCTGTTTACATATATCTCATTTTGCCCTGGTTAAGAGAAAGGAAAGGTGTATCTGACAGACAAAATGAGACTGGAAAATTAGCAGGATACTTGAGATTGACATTAAAAATGCTTTCCTCAGCCAGAGCCGACCAGCACCTGGATGCAGTCAAGGTAGGAGCTCCTCTGGTTTTAAAACATTATGGAGCCCCCAGGAGCATGTGTTTGACACACAGCGATGGAAATGTAAAGCCATGAACTCAGTGGAAGTTCAATTTGTTGGTTTTTTGTGTAGTTACTTTAACAAAAAAAAAAAAAAAAAGTAATATCTTCATTCTGATAAAGCCTTGAATTTTCCAAATGAGACTTTCAGGAGGGAATCTTTATCTGTGTGTTCTCCAGCATTGGCAAAGCTGCTTGTTTCTTAATGTCTTGAAAAAAAGCTTTTTTCTGGGGAGAAGTCCCAACTGCAGACAGCCTAATTTGTTCTTGGCACATCCTAGGATTTGCATTGCTGTGGGGGTCAGAAATGTAATAAATCATGAATGTATCTGCTGAGCTGAGCTCAATTAGTCAGTCTCCTTTTTTTTTTTTTTTTCTCTTCGCTTTTCCAGTTGCCTTTTGGGAAGGGTAGAGCCTTCCCTGAGCAGAGCAGAGAGTCTCGGAGCGTGTCGTGGCACTACGCCTTAGCAATGCTGCTGGGAAGAGCAGAAACAGCACAACGTTGTCTCTGCTTTCTACTGGGAATGAAATGGGGCTTGGCAGGAGAAGCCGCTCACCTCCTCTGGACCCTTGGTTGGTGCAGGCAGAAATTGTGCTCCCCTTGCTGACATTTAAAACACTTTCTTCCATTTTTTACAAGATCTGCAGGGAATAAACCCTTCTCATTCAAGGCTGGGGCTTCATGCCCTCATGCGTGAACAATCAGAGTTCACTTCTCTGCCCGTGTTTCCTACTTGCTAGACCCTAGCAGAAGGCAGCCACAGGAATATAAATTCCTCCTGTCCAAGGAAGGTTGCATCCATACCCAGCACTTGGCAGAGCAGCTGGGCAGCATCGGCGGCAGCAGCAGCAGCTGCAGCAGCACCTCAGGTGAGAGCTAGATGCAGTGATTCAAGCTTCACACAGTTCCCAGATCTCTGAGCTGCTCTTAAGTGTTTCAGGTGCCATTATTCACAAGCTACAGCTGTGTGCTTTAAAAACACTTAAGACTTGGCCATATCAAAATGGATGTTGACCAGACACAATAAAATATATACCTACCTAATCTCAAACCCAGATTTAAACTTCCCAGCTACTTCTAGGTGTTAGAGCAAAGATAAGCAAGAGAGCTGCTGAAAATATTTAAAATGGCAAGGAATTTCTCTTCTCTTTGTTCCCAGAAGCAGCTGAACTATTTTTACTCCTTCCTTCTAAGCACATCCACTTGTTGAGGAGAAATTGGATAAAGAAGATGCTGTTTTGACAGAATTATGAGAAACTGAAGAAGGACTTTTGCATGTAACCAGCAACCTTCAGCTAGAGCTGTCACTGGCAGCTCCAGCCATAATGAAATTTCACGTTTCATGCAACTAAAAGTTCATTACATGGCAAAACTTTTTAATGTCCAGATCCTAGCATCATCGAAAGCACGATATCCATATCACTAGGACCTGATTACGGGGTAGCTCAGATGCACAAATAGAGTCTTACTAAAGGCAGTAGGATGGAGTTATGCCTTCTCTACGTCTTTCTGCGTCATGGGTTGGGGTCTTAGTCTGTTTGGGCTTTTTAGTAAACAGTGTGCCGTTGTGGAAGCATGAAAGGAAATTCTCTTTAAGTAAGATATTTCATTGCTATTACACTGATAGTAGAGAAAGTCCACAAAATGCCAACATTTCTTCTTCGCTGCCATTAATGGCACAGCCATTAAAATCTTAAGCTATTGATATATATTAAGAAATACCAGCTTTTATAACATTAGGTGAAACCTCTTTGTTCAGTAATGGTTCAGTTTCTCAGTATTATTTATCTGTATGCATGCACCTGCAGACCGTAGACTAGTAAGAAATCAAAGTTCAGAAGTTATGATATGAAACCTGTTTGGTATGTGTATATATATATAGAACCACAGAATCACAGAATCATTTAGGTTGGAAAAGACCCTTGAGATAGTCCAACCGTAAAAGTTGGTTAAGAGTCCAAGCATAAACCTAACACTACCAAGTCCACCACTAAACCATGTCCCTAACCACCACATCTACACACCTTTTAAATACCTCCAGGGATGGTGACTCAACCACTTCCCTGGGCAGCCTGTTGCAATGCTTGACAACCCTTTTGGTGAAGAAATTTTTCCTAATATCCAATCTAAACCTCCCCTGCTGCAACTTGAGGCCATTTCCTCTTCTCCTATCACTAGTTACTTGATAGAAGAGACCAGCCCCCACCTCATTACAACCTCCTTTCAGGTAGTTGTAGAGAGCAATAACGTCTCCCCTCAGCCTCCTTTCTCCAGGCTAAACAACCCCAGTTCCCTCAGCCGCTCCTCATCAGACTTGTGCTCCAGGCCCCTCACCAGCTTCGTTGCCCTTCTCTGGACACGCTCCAGCGCCTCAATGTCTTTCCTGTAGAGAGGGCGGCCCAAAACTGAACACAGTGCTCAGGGTGCGGCGTCACCAGTGCCGAGTACAGGGGGACGATCACTTCCCTGCTCCTGCTGGCCACACTGTTTCTGATACAGACCAGGATGCCCTTGGCCTTCTTGGCCACCTGGGCACACTGCTGGCTCATATTTAACCGACTGTCGACCAGCACCTCCAGGTCCTTTTCTTTCTGCCACACAGCTTTCCAGCCATTCTTCCCAAAGCCTGTAGCATTGCATGGGGTTGTTGTGACCAAAGTGCAGGACCCAGCACTTAGCCTCATTGAACCTCATACAATTGGCCTTGGCCCATCGATCCAGCCTATCCAGATCCCTCTGTAGAGTCTTCCTGCCCTCAAGATCAACCCTCCTGCCCAACTTGGTGTCATCTGCAAACCTACTGAGAGTGCACTTGATCCCCTCATCCAGATCATTGATAAAGATATTAAACAGAACTGGAAAGATATTAAACAAAACTGGAGTATACATACATAAAAAGTACTAGGCAAGCAGAAATATCGTTTCAGGGTGTATGTTAACGGCTGTTGAAAATATATGGCCAAAGGGTTGGAAAATATCCTTTATTCAGAGTTCTGATAATTGTTTCCACCTAATGAGATGCTTTAGACCAGCAGTTGGAGAGCCCTAAATATTGTGTGCCAAGCAAGAATTGCCTATTGTGTCAATTAAAGTTCAGCAATGGGAGGAACTTTGAAGTATATCTCGGGGGGCAGAGTCAACGGAGTGGAGATTAGAGAATTGGGATTTAACAGAGAAATGGCAATCATTCAGAACAATATAGGTGAAGGTATATAATATAATTGGTAGAGACATTGTCTTGTAGTAGTGATAAACACCAGCTAGTTGTAAACAGTCTGGGAAAATATGGAATGTAGAATATTTGACTCATGAATTTTAATGCAATAGAGCATTCCTGTTATAGATTATGTTAGGCTTTTTATTTGTTTGGAATGTCTTGCACGTTACTCATTTTGTTTCTTTATCGAGAGTTTTGCAAATGTACAGTGACAAGAAAACAACAGTAAGTAAATAAGTAGAAATTCAGACAATACAACTGAAATAACTGTAAAAGAAATTAAGGAGGTGCTTAGGTAAGAGAATGTACGGGGGGAGGGAATACATACAGCAGAACTGCTGAATTTGTATTTCCTGTAGATTTGTGTCTCAACTGTACTAAAAATCTTCTCCCCCCTCCTTGCACTTTCTGAGTTGAAATCTAGCAATGTGATGGGAGGCATTCTCGTGTTATTATCTAAGAGGTATTTTTATTGAGGTAGAAACTTTGAATTTGGTATAACACAGTGTAGGGAACAATAGCTGATGCATCGAAAATGCAGACATACAGCGCACAGCAAAAACAGCAAAGCTCGGTTGAAAATTCATGGCTATTTTCATTTCCCATTTATTTAGGCATCTTGGCAGACACAACACAAATTCTGAAATTGTTTCTGGTTAGTTCAGCACATCTCTGTCTTAAATCCTTTCCTGGAGCGCAAGTCACACTGCCTGCAAAAGCTCTGTGAAGGAGAACTAATCAACTGTGAGCTCCCCTGTGGATGTGACCTCTGTCAACAAGCTGTTTATGATTCCCAGAATGGATTTAAATGGATACCAGTTCTTCCTTCGCTGTGAGAAGCTGTTGACATGGTTGCAGTTGATTTAAAAAAAAAAATTCCCTATATCTTATAAGAGAGTAAGTGAATCATTGCTTTATTTAGGGAGCCTTCAGATCAACACCTCGCTATTTGAACAAAAGCAGAGGACAACATAACCACCTCAAGGACATGCTGATGATACCCACTCAGACCAGAGTTTCTGATAGATTTTCTGCAGCTAGGACAGGCAGACATCCAGAAGGATTTCTCTCTTTCTTTTAACATAAAGAGCAATAAGATAAATGTATACTGCTTTTTTCACCAAGTAAGGCAGGGGATGGATGAAGCAGGGGAAGGCTGGGGAGTTCTTGCTGTATTTCTGAACAGGCTGTCTTTCCCAAGACAGCAGAGGTCACTGTGCTCATTAGGAAAGAAGTGGGGAAATCGGGAGGCACTCAGGGTATTTCAGTCCTCAGTTGACAAAATCAGTGTCTTTCTTGCTCCAGAAAGGAATTGCTAATTCAGATTAGTTTTCTTGTAATAAAACACCAGCGTCTTTTGGCCACTTATAAATACAAAATCTACATTTATGAAGAATCCTCTGAATTCTCTCTGCCATTAACCTGAAGAAGTTATTAAAAGGAATTTGTGGTTGGAGACCCTGCAAATTAATTTCTGTGGCTTGGAGGACAGGAAGGTGTGCAATGACAGACCCTGTTTGGGCAGGTTTCAGTTTTCTTCCTAGAATACCAAAAAGCTTTTTAATGACAGTTATCATTTGCAGGAACAGCCCAAGAGGGTTTATTATTGTGTATGTTTCTCACCAGAGAGCTGCAGTACTGAGCATGACAAATTTGATGGCATGCCCTGAGATATCAGGGAGGGTGTGTTGGTGCCTGTGTAGCCCTCATGCAGCATCTTTCAAATGACCCTGGTTAGAGTCAAGCGCGGTGTAACACAAGAGAGAGGAAAGACTGGGGAACAAATAGAAATTGCAATAAGGTTTTTTTCCCAGTTAAGTAGTTTCTGGTCAGTCTTCAGTACAGTCAGTGCTCTATTACCTACCATGCACATTTTAAGTTTCTATCCTTTCTTATCATTGTAGAATTAAATCTGGGTTCATTCTGACAACTGACATTAAAATTTAAGTTTTTCCTGCCTTA
Source organism: Pandion haliaetus (assembly GCA_013401275.1). Classification (NCBI taxonomy): domain Eukaryota; kingdom Metazoa; phylum Chordata; class Aves; order Accipitriformes; family Pandionidae; genus Pandion; species Pandion haliaetus. The sequence goes on along the minus strand of VYZV01007106.1, from coordinate 6,082 downwards.
TAGGAAAAAAATAACAAGCTGTTGCTTGCTTGGTTGGCTGGCTGCTAATTTTCTGTCCAAAACCAGCAGACTGAGGATAGAACAGGAGAGGGCAGTACAGGAGTGTCTGAGCACCCAAACTGTCAGTAAAATAGGTGAGCAGGGAAACAAGCATTTAGGAAGCGTGTTTTGTTTCCATCGGCGACAAGACAGAAGCTCCAAAAATTCCATTTGCTTTCTTCAAATAAATCTTTTTGTTTCATAGACATGCTGTAAATGAAATTCAGAATTCTCTTGACGTGTTCGTTTTATTTATTGTGATAAAGAGAGGACCATTTCTTGTAGGGACTGAAAAAAGCAAGGCAGCATTTTTTGTCTCAGCAAAGGATGATCTGGGATATTAGACACATGTATTCAGGTATCTTTCCTGAGCTGCAGTATAATTAGTGTTTCATGGGATTGCACCCCTGCATCCGGCTGTGCGTGTTGGGATTTGTGGTGTGGCTGAGCAGGGGGAATGTGCCGAGGCACCGCTTAACCAAAGCATGTACCACGAAGTGAAGACAGCCAGTTTTGCCCTCTGACACAGGGCAGCAATTGAGCCTATCAATGCTGTTCTTTCACAGAACAGTGGTGCTGTAATGACTCCATAACCATGTACAGCCTAATGAGCACATGAAGGAGCATCCAGTGTTGCTGTGCATCCTGTCAACCTAATTCTCCCTGCCTCTCCTGGAGGGGGTTGCCCTGCCAAGCTTTGCCTTTCTCTGCCTCCCCACGAAAACAAGCTCTTGCAGGGTGACTTGGATGATTGTAGGCAGAGGAAGAAGAAGGTGAACCTCCAGACGGGAGGAAATCTCTCCCTCTCTATGAAAACATTGAAACACAACTTAAAAAGCGTAAGACCAGTTCACCGATGGAAGTGGTGATTTGGCAGTCTGGTCTTTCAACACAGCAGACAGACTGGACTGGAGTAAGGCAAAGAGGTCAGCTGAGCTAAAGGCATCCATACTATGGCCTTTTGTTAGTCTTTGGAGATTGACTTGGGTGATGGCCTTCTTAGAAATCCCTTTATTTCTTGGACTGTGGAAGCACTGCATTAACACAACACAGAAAGATACAATTTTCTCCTTACTACCTGATTTGAAGAACCTGTTAGAAAAGACCTGATCATCGTCTATGGTAACACAGATGTCTTAGGGGCCACTGTGCCACCAGATGCTGTCCAAGCAGTTGTCAGTACAAGCAGGAGAGAAAATTCTGCTCCTTAAATCCCTCCTAACATCTGTGTGACAAGCAGAGGTATAGAAGGTAGCATGAGGGTTCATCTTAGCTTTGCATGCTTCAACCCGCTTGTACCCTGTGGATTTTGAAGATTCAAAGGCACAGATACAGCTCACAGAAGGACTGTACTGAACCAGCGTACATTAGCTGCTGCGTTTGTTTTGCAGCCTTGGGTATGGTGAACTGATGTGGGTCTTTTCCATTCACATAGCTGAATGAAACTATCACATGCAGTAAGTGCATGGAGATAAACAACACACAAAAGAATTTATCATGGTTTTTTTTTGTTTGTTGCGGTTTTTTTTTTAAGGGGAGATGTAGAGAGGGACTCAATTAAAAATAAAAAAAAATGGGATCAGTTTAAAGGCTGAGCTTCATGACATTAGTGATTCCTTGAGCACAAATCTGTTTTGCTTTGTGCATCCTTATGGAAAAAGGGTGACCTAGACTCACTCATAGATTTTTTTCTTTCATTCTTTTTCCTTTTCAGAGCCATCATCTTAGTATCTCCTCTCTTTCTTATCCTAACAATTCTGAAATGTTTCCTTCCACCCCGTTATCCTTCATGGTACTTAGCAGTGCTGTCATTTGTTATTTTTAGAGCTTTTCAAACAGCAGAAGGTTTCATTGCAGTTTTGCATGTCTTTGCTGCCTGCTAATGTTACTTTACTTTTTTTAAATCACATAGCTCGGTATGTATATCATAGTGTTTTCTATGCGAGTGAAGTAACTTTCTGTTTCCCTTCTGCTTATTCTCCATACACTCTGTCACAGCTGATACTGAGGATCCAGGGTCGACATTTGATGGGTTGGAGACTCGACTCGTGCTTATCTGCTCCTATGATCTGGATTAGTTGTTAGAGGACATATTTGTTTTAGTTTCTATGGCAAGGAATTCAGTTTGTGCACTCGAAGGTTACTCTGTAATGCAAATAGAATCACAAAAAGTGGGAGCTAGAAGATTCTCATCAAAACTCCTAAACCAAACTAAAATCTAATGTAGATGCAACTAATGGGACTTAAATGCCTACACCATAAAGGTACTTTTGAAAGTAAGTCAGAATTACTTCACAGCTTCTCTACAGACATTTTTCAACAGAACTCACAGAGTAATTGGCTATTAGCATGGTCGTGCATGGGTAACTGGAGTGACACCACCACCAAACGTCTGCTCTAGCTCAGCGAGTTGTTTTCATTTTTTTTTTTGAACAGTCTTTAGATTTGTTAGATGTTCTTAGGCTTGGAGTTTGAGTAGCATGATAAGCTTCCTGGTATAGACTTTGTTTTGCATAAAGCATTTTCTTTCTAAGATGATAGAGCTGATAAACATAGAAATAGATCTATTAGAAATAAATATTCTCTGTGTGTGCATGTGTGTATAGGAACATGCCAAAACCTGTATCTTAATTTGATTTCTAAAATATTCCAGCTCATACATTGGGAATCAACAATCAGATCCCGAATTCTCTTCCCAGGTGGATTGATAAGCATTAAAAACTCTGCTTGTGTCGATTTACTGCTAGATATACAGCATCAGTAAACTTGACCTCGAGCAAAGAACAGGAGCTGTCTTGTGGTGTTGCAACACAGTTTGCCAAATTAACGTCTTGTTTCGAGAAAGCCCTTTAATTTGATAAAAGCACAAATGAGTATATGCTGAAATATTACCTACTAACAGATAATTGCCTGCACTCAGTGTATTCACCAGCTTTTTGCAACGTATCTCTTCTAGCACAGATTTTTCTACATTGCTAAACACAGTTCTTGACTCTAATTTTTTTTTCATTTAGTTAGCCCCCTCAGTTGCAAAACCCCATTTTAAGTAACAAATAGAAGTTGATGAGACTTATGGTATTCCCCAGAGGAGGACGTGTGGATAGACAGCTACCTTAAAAAGCCTGCCGCTCCTTTCTAAATCTTCCTGTTTTCCCTAAGGCCATGCCTTGAACGTCAGAGGCCAGAAAGCAGTGTTAAGGCCAGGAGTGGTTGTATACAATGGCATGCCCCTTTTCAGTCTAATGAATGTGTAGAGGGATCATTTCAAGTAGTTTATAGAATTGTGTGTTGTATTGATGTTTCTTTGAAGTAGATTTTTCACACTGGCTTGTGCTAAAATTCATGCTTTCGTCCTTAGGGTGGGGAATCTCATAGATGTCTGTCAGAGCAATTGGCTTAAATCCTTTGATTTGAAAGATGTTGCAGTATTGAATTACCAAAGGGATTCCTGTAAAGAAAGAAGAGAAGGGGACTTGGGGAAGGAGGCATGGGCTGCCTGCACCAAAACGGTGATCAAACAGCCTTTGCTTGTACTTTGCCAAGAGCTGTCTGATCACACCTCACAAGTACCCCTTTCTTATTCGTACCTGCTAAGTTCCCTGAAAAGATGATAAAAATGTGTTCGGTGTTTTCTTCAGTCATTTAATAGCTGAGCAGTTGTTGCAGTTACTGGAGGGTTAAGATGCAATCTGGAGGTGGGAGATGTAAAGGCCATCACTGTTGAGAAGTGATTCCAACAGTGAAGAAAGTGTGAGCCTCCCTGTTGAGCTTGGGAGTTTGGTGGCAATTCAGACTTCAGGTTCTGTTTCAGGGTCCTTTAGAGTATGTCATGTGTAAAACTTAGAACTAAAATCATGCCTTAAAACAGTGATTTTACATACCTTGACACAGTGTGGAGAACTTTAATACCACTGCAATTCTTTGGCCTGTCTTTCTTTTCTCTTGGTTACATCGTAATAGACTAACCAAAGCAGAAATAATTCACCCATCACTTTATAATGGAGGGATCTTAAAGTGAAAGGAAGAAATCTTGCCTTTAAACCCCCAAAGTTTATTGTAACAGTGGCTCCTATGGTTTATCACTTGCATTATCACTCCTGAATGATCCAGAGCAATGCTGGTGTACTCTTCAGAAGAATTTGACCCACTGCCTGCTTTAGTGTGTGTCTATCGCTCTGATCTGATATTAAGTGTATGGTCTATTTTTTAAATAAATCTGTCTACCCGTCTAGGTAAGCCAGGCTGTAGCCATTGCTACAAACAGGCTTAATCAACTATTCACAGTGCAGAACTGAGTGATCAGGTCTGGCATGCTCTCTGCATTCAGGTTGTCCACCCATAGGGCAGCTTGGCATGCTGGTCATTCTCATAAGTAAAATAAGCTAAATTTAGTGCTTAGGGGTGGAAAGAGTTAATTAATCTCTATGTGATATCTAACATAGCATTTTTGATTGCTAGTTGAGAATATGCTGAGTGTAAAACGCACTGCCAACATTTCTGATTTGTATTAACACAGCCGTAATGGGATTTTCAGTGGTGCTCAGTTTTGCTTCAGTGTTGCTCCCTGTGAAGCAAGGGATGAAATGCATTTTCATTGAAAGTAGAGTGCAGCCCATTCAGTTTACTTCTTAAAATATTTTCAATAATTCCTAGACATTTCAGTGGTGAAAGTCCTATTGTAACAAGTATGTGGTGTTTGCAGATGGTCCTCCCAATTTGTGAAGTAAATGTGGTGGTTGCGGAAGCTACACATCGACAGCTACGGAAGCAGTAATTGCTGTTTTTAACATGAAGCAGGGGAACCTAAGGTACAGCGGTACAAGCTTCATTATGCTGCCCAGCATTCCTGGAAGATCCAGACTATTCTGTGTGCCAGTTCAGTCTTCGGCTTTTATTCTGATTGAGCTGGCTTTGGTGGCCCATTTTGCAGTTATCCATAAAAGCAAAATGCGTCTATCAACTCAGGTCACTTGAATTGTGATTCTGTGAATAGGTAGGCATTAAAACCAGTGATTGCCTGAAGAAAGACATTTGTGCTACACATTAGCTCTCCAGAGATACCTCTTCTCTAGAAGTCAAGTCCCTTGTCTCCTACTTCTCCAGTAGCCAAAGGAGCCTTTCTGAAACAGTTTTTAAGCCCATATTTGCAGAACAGATTAGTGCAATATTTTGAGCCTAATTAACTTGTGTTTAAACTTTGATTCTAATGCTCCTGGAGCCTCTGGTTCTTAAAATTTCTGCCCAGGTTTGCTGCTAATCTCCTTGTAACATAGCTCCAGTGATGTCACTTTCAAATGCTGCTTTTTCAGTAACTTTGTGTGAACTTTTTTTTCTCATAAAGATGTAAAAATAACACTCTCATTTTAACTTACAAGCTAGTAAAAAGATAGCTAAACCAAATCAATATTCTCCAATGAGAAACTGAGTTCATGATGTCCCACAACTGCTCAGTCTACCAAGGTTTCATAGAGTCATAGAATCACAGAATGGTTTGGGTTGGAAGGGACCTTAAAGATCACCTAGTTCCAACTCCCCTGCCATGGGCAGGGACATCTTCCACTAGACCAGGTTGCTTAAAGCCCCATCCAACCTGGCCTTGAACACTTCCAGGGATGGGGTATCCACAACCTCTCCGGGCAACCTGTTCCAGTGCCTCACCACCCTCACAGTAAAGAACTTCTTCCTTACATCTAATCTAAATTTACCCTCTTCCAGTTTAAAGCCGTTACCCCTTGTCCTGTCACTACATGCCCTCGTAAAAAGTCCCTTTCCAGCTTTCCTATAGGGCCCATAGGTACTGGAAGGCTGCTATAAGGTCTCCCCAGAGCCTTCTTTTCTCCAGGCTGAACAACCCCAACTCTCTCAGCCTGTCTTCATGGGAGAGGTGCTCCAGCCCTCTGATCATCTTTGTGGCCCTCCTCTGGACTCACTGCAACAGGTCCATGTCCTTCTTATGTTTGGGACCCCAGAGCTGAATGCAGTACTCCAGGTGGCTTCTCATGAGAGCGGAGTAGAGAGGGAGAATCACTTCCCTCGACCTGCT
>VYZV01007105.1:5810-29309 GCA_013401275.1 Pandion haliaetus | reverse complement strand
CAAGTTCCTGATCAGAGCTCTCATAAGTAAACTCAAAATCAGTTCTCATTACAGGGTTTCCTTCTGTTATTTTATCATTTAGAAATAGATGTTTGTTTTTAATTTGATATGCCCTTTATGTTAATACAACTAGATTTTTTTAATGTGGAAAGAAAAAGAGAGGACTTCTATGAAGGGTTATCACTTCAGATAGAGTAGGGAATCCACAGAATACCAGTGGAAAAAATCTTTGGGTTTTGGCTTGACAATGAATTTACTAACCCTCTCTATTTTTGTTTAATCAGGATTAAATATAGATAAAGGAATTTCAGAGCAAATTTCACAAATATAGTCTGACTGATCTGAATCAGACACTCCCAAAGTATAATACATCCATATGATCAAAGGGACATCAGACCACATAACACTAAATTGATTTAAATATGTACCATAGAGGGGTTAAAAATTCCCTTGGAAGGAGATCAGCTATTTCTAATACAATTTTCAATGATAACTACACTCACTTGCTTGTGTATGTTTTTTTATGTTTCTTTTTTTTTTCCTCTAGGCCGTACTTTGGAGGTACAAGTTTTCCCAGCTCAAAGGCTCTTCAGATGATGGGAAGAGCAAAATCAAATTTTTGTTCCAAAACCAAGATACTAAACAAATTGAAGCAAAGGTAAAAACAATACATTGTTTTATAATGTCAATGTACATTAAAACCAGTTATCAAAGCAGCTAGGGGAATGGAGGAGTAAATTCAACTAAATTACTTAGAAATATTAGATGAACGCACAAAGTCAAAGAATGCAAAGAAAACCAAAGAAATGCCAAGAAAAGAAAACTTAATCAATTGCTTGGATTTTTGCAAGTTTCAAGTCTTCTGAAAGGTGTAATTACAATAAAAAATAATAAAAAGCAGGGCTTGCTAAATCTGCTTTTAGGCACGTTTGCCAACTGTCTTTGTTTATCATTTTCGTAACGCTGGCTGAGAGTTTGAAGGCCCTGTTTTTCACCCTATACTTGTATCATGAAGAAATGGTGCAAAATATAACCTTAAGTCAACCTGGGGACAAAACCCAGTAAAGGTCTAAAAATCGTTTTTTATTTCCAGAGGAAAAAAGTGTGGGTTAAACACATACTCCCTTACAAAACTGAAGCTTTGCGTCTGTGTCTAATTCAAAATCAGAAAAGTTGTATTTTCAGTTGTGCTTTTGATTCAAGAGTTAATTTATGAAAACAGTAACCCTGAGAGATTTATGCTTAGTTTGGTTTATGTCTTTTGAGAATAGGGCATTTGCTGTCCCAGTGTGTGTGAGTAGAAGTGATCTCCCAGGATCTTTGATAGCTGAAACTGCCTGTCTGAATCGAGGGTCTTTTTGACTTGAATCCCATTTTTTGTGTAAACCTGAAGACTCTTTTCTTGGCCATCTTTAAGCCTTGCTTTTGAAGCGTTTGCTATATCATTTTTCCTGACTGTGGCCCAGAGAAAATTGCTGAATGAATGTGGTAACAATATGATTCCATGAGCAAAAAGGAAGTGGTTAAATAAATTGTAGTTGAAAAGGGCTAAATATGCACAGCATAATAAAGTATGTAAAGAAAAAAGGCATTGTCTCGGGGGCAGTTGTGAGTTTAAATGCAAATAGCTACATTAAGCAGCTGTTTTTCCTTCCTGCTTGTCACTTTATGTTTGGTATTAATTATTTTCCACCTAACAGCTATTCACTTGATTTTGAATGCTGTACTCAATACAATAAAGGTATGTAAAAGCTCCCATTAAATCAACAGCAATGAAATGTGGTGGACCGTGGCTTTCAATACCTTCATGTTCAGCTACGTCTCAAAGATAAATATTTTCTTACTTCCAATTTCCTTTAGAAATTAATAGTACAGAATTTGTATTAATCTCTAATAAGAAAACATAACTTAACAACCTAATGTCATGAGGATGATTTTCTCTTAAGCAAGTAATTGGAAACTTTTATCATGCTCCTAAGGACAGCTGAAGGATGAAACTCATCATTATTTTTCTAGTGTATGACTGCTATTGCCGTTATATTAACACATGATTTTAGAACTAAAGAAATTTCATGGGAATCCAAGAATGGGACAGTGTTTCTTCTTTTTCAGTAAAAATACAATATATTTTAAATACTAAATTAAATTTAAAAAAAATAAAAACGTTGTATGAAATACAGATTTTGAAGAAGAAAAATAGTTTTCATCAAAATATTTTAATGTTTTAAATTAAATCTGTCATGCAAGTCACTTTATAAGCCTTACAGATATTCTAATAGGCACCTTTATCGTACCTATTCTTATTCCCACTCAAACTGAATAAAGCTTTATTTCTAGGAAATTTCATCTTTCTACCTTTTATCAAGGTAGAAATTCTACCTTCTACCTTATGAAGGCAGAATATTATACAAAGTTGCTAGCATGCTTATTTATATGCTGTCATGTTCCCTGGTTGCTTCTCTTTATTTTATATTAAAATTTTCACATTGATCAATTTGGAAATAAAAATCTGTTACTTTTAATTCATTTTCTTGGTGATCAAAGCATGCTGATTATATCACGATCAAAAAAATGTCAGATTATATTGTCTTTGGAAGGTGCTATGGCATTTATAGTGAGCACTTCTATCCATTCCAATTTGTTTACATATGAAGTATGTTGCTTAGTCTAAGAAACATAGATAAATGTGGCTGTAAAAAAATGTGAAGATTCTTGGGTCATATTTTTTCAACTCTGGTTACTTTAAAAATCTATGGATATGTCCCTTCAGTATCCTTTAAGCCTTTCATGGATTTAAAGCACTATTCAGCATGAGAAGCACTATTCAGCATGAGAAGAGGTAGAACAATCTAGCTTCTATTTTTTGGACTTTACTAGCATTGCAGAGTTAGAGGTATAGCTATTTGGGGAACTCTTGAGTCATTAGGAAATGTTAATCAGATATTCAGAAATGCTTGTAATGCCAGGTTTCATGCATACTCTATGCAGGCTTCATTTGGAATCAGATGATGGGAATTTTGTAAAACATCTGTTAAAGGTTGTGATGAATATTCATAGCCACAGCTATCGTCACTTGTTACATGCAGCTCTGTGCTTCAGATGGCCTGGAGACCCGCTGTTGTAAGGGAAATACAGTGTAAGATTTTCTTTACGTAAAGATAATTTTTGCCAGTTATATTACATGGGCAATAATCAGAATATAGTGAAATGAGAGCTTATAGCTGAGAACAAACAAAAAAATCTGAGGACCTATTGCCCCAACATGTTAGGGCTCTTCACTTCTGCACTCCCAAACAGTAATGTGGAAGCAGGACATGGCAGGTAACTTTGATACAGCTTAAGACAGGCACTAGAACTGAGAGTGCTTTTCCCCCTTCATCATGTACACTAACACACTCTGTGCAGAACCTGCTGTGGTGTATGCATACCTGATCTGAGACTTCAGCTTATCTTGCCTCTAAGGTCTGTTTTCCTCCATCTCTGAATTTCAGCTATGGCACTGACAGGATGTCTTAACGTTATTTAATGCACTATACTCCCTGCAAAAGTCAGGTGGTCTGGCCATAGGGGTTTTCTTTATTTTTTAAAAAATAATATTGCTTTCATCATGGTGGACAGGCAGCTGAATATGAGCCAGCAGTGTGCTCAGGCAGCCAAGAAGGCCAACGGCATCCTGGCCTGTATCAGAAACAGTGTGGCCAGCAGGAGCAGGGGAGTGATCGTCCCCCTGTACTCGGCACTGGTGAGGCCGCACCTTGAGTCCTGTGTTCAGTTTTGGGCCCCTCACTACAGGAAAAACACGGAGGTGCTGGAGCGTGTCCAGAGAAGGGCAACGAAGCTGGTGAGGGGCCTGGAGCACAAGTCTTATGAGGAGCGGCTGAGGGAACTGGGGTTGTTTAGCCTGGAGAAAAGGAGGCTGAGGGGAGACCTTATTGCTCTCTATGACTACCTGAAAGGAGGTTGGAGTGAGGTGGGTGCTGGTCTCTTCTGTCAGGTGTCTGGTGACAAAATGAGAGGAAATTGCCTCAAGTTGTGGCAGGGGAGGTTTACGTTGGATATTAGGAAAAATGTCTTTACTGAAAGGGTTGTAAAGCACTGGAACAGGCTGCCCAGGGAAGTGGTTGAGTCCCCATCCCTGGAGGTATTTAAAAGATGTGTAGATGTGGTGCTTAAGGACATGGTTTAGTGGTGGACTAGGCAGTGTTAGGTTGACAGTTGGACTTGATGATCTTAAAGGGTTTTTCCAGCCCAAATGATTCTATGAATCTATGTAATTCCTTCCTGTAAAAATATGAGTTATCAAAATCCAAATGCTTCCTGTCTTCATTTACAATGCTGTGGATTTTATGTATCTCGTGCTATCACAGATGTGTGTGAATATGGCATGTTGTATCTGTGCGATAATATTCTTTAGCTTTAGAACACTTATTCATTATCTAGAAAATTAAGACTGTCAGAGTCCTTAGCTGTTGAATTTTGATCCAAAGTTGAAAAACTTTGTTATTATTCTAGAAATACATTCAGACTTGTAGATGGACAGTGCTTGGAAAAAAAAAATTATGCAGCAGCATTTTAAATTTTAGCCATAATGTCTTCATAATTGTCCAGCATCTCCTCTGTATTCTGGTGGCATATACAGAGATACCACTGTTAATGTTAGAAGAATCTAGAAAAATACTTTTTGAGAAAAAATGTAGAACCACATCCATTCATCAGTCAGCTTTTTTTTTTTTAAAAACTCTCTTGCTACTAGAGTTTATATTCCTAAGTGATAGAAAGTCCTTCACTAACACTGAATAACTAATATTTTTATAATGCTGTCAAAATTTTTTACAGTGTGCTTCATGCCTGACTTAAAATTCAATATGGCAAGCTTTGAGACACACAACGTGCTATGGATTTAGTTACAGTTTAATCAGGTATACTCCTTTTCAGCTTGAAAATAATTTAAGGTATTTAAACACTTGCATAATTCTCTCAGATATTGTCTCTTTTTTCTGTAGACACTTTGTACTGATGCTTTTTTTTTGACTCTGTAAGTAATACCGTGTTACTATAAAGATATGTAGTATAGTATAAAAGAAGTGTTTCCTCATAGGTTTAAGCAATTCCAGTCTCAAAAATCTGAACAATAATTACCATAGGTCACGCCAGTGCGTCCATGGCAGGGTGCCTGGATGCAAACACCTAGCTCTGAAGGTTTCTAAGGCAAGGTCTAAGTGGTTTCTCAGAAGAAAACCACTTAGGGGCAACATTAATCACTGATACCCCTTAGACATTCCAATCTGTAGGTTATTTCCCAGCTGTCACTCAGCAGGAGATATTGCACAAGTTTGCACAGTCAGACAGGATTTTTCTGACTGAGAGCTAGAAAATAGAGCTGTCAGCTTGGCAGAACGTGGAGCCTACGTGTCCCTCTCCTTCGTTCTTCCTGAGCTGTTGGGATTGGGTTGAAAAAAACAAGCAAAGAAGGGCAAAGCTTTCTCCTCATCTTTAACACACAAAGGGATTCACTTAGGCACCTTCCTATCTAGTTACCTATCTAGTTACCTATTTGTTTAGCTATAGTTTAATGACCCATTAGTGTCTCTTCAGTATCACAGCAGCTTCCAGTGGCTAACACAATCTCAGGAATATGATAAGCTCAGAGTGCTGTGCTCTTCAGTTGTACCTGGCTAAGTATCGGACCATTGAAATAGAAACTGCTTTATATTTTTCTGAGAAAATTGAAGAGTATCTTAAATATATGAGAGATCCTGTTTTGATATGTATATATATGCTCCCAAAAATAGGAGTATGTAATGGATATAAAAATCAGCATCAGCACTGTTTTTCTTATTACATGCAATTTCCATTTGAATTTTGTAAGCAAAGGCACTGATCAGTAATTTCTGTGAACTGAGAGTTTCTGTGCCTTGTAAAAATTATGTGTAACTCAAAAGCTACCCTTCGGTCTGTGCCTTCACCTTTCTCAACTTGCAGAGCTTTTTCACAGCTCAACAGTTTTGTCAGAAAAACTCAGGTGAGGTCACATAGTTGTGCTGCATCATGTTAGCTTTTGTTCACAGACTAGCTGAATCCCTCAGCCGAGTGTTACAAAACCAAAGTGAATACAAAAATCAGCACATAAGGATGAAGATCTAGTCAATTGTCTTTGCCTATTTGAATGTGGTGAACAGAAGGGGGCGGAAATATGGTATCAGCAAAGGAAAAAATGTAACTTCAAGGATTTAGCATTAATAATTATTAATTAATACTAATTTAAAAGTAATTAATGCCAATTAATCTGTACTTGAAATTATCTTGTATAGAAATCTAATCTAAAATAAGACAAATAGCCTGAGTTACTGCTATTGTAACGTGAACAAAATGCTCACTTTCAAGTGTTGCAAGGTGTCTTGATGGATGCCTGCACCTTTTTCCAGACTGACATTTCTGCTCATTTGAATTATATTCTCTGAAATATAATTTTAAATTAATCCTTGTTCTTAGCCTTGAGGATTTTTCTGTGACATCACAGCACTCTTCAAATTTAGAATATCATCTTTAAATGGGTTTTTAATATACATCCTTAGGATTTTTAGAGTGATTGCTCAATTGCAGCGACTGCATTCTGAGTTCAGATTTCTGACCTGTGTAGGTTTGTGTGATTCAATTTTTAGTTTCCTCATATCTTGCACATGGATTATGTGTTTAATATCTATTTTAGATCAGATTCTATGCTAATATAGAGAAACCATGTAACAGCATATTTGATGAAAGAATAAATATCTTCTCATATCAGCACTTTGTATTTGGATGAAAGAAAAGATTTTTTTTAACCATGTCGTGAATACTTAGAAACTTACCATTGCTTGATTTTGTAGATGTATTGTTTGTGTAGTTGTATCTTTAATATAATGCAGTAGGAGTTGGGCTTTTTTTCATCTGGGGGCACTCTGTTTCTGTTTTCTCTTTCCATCTCTGTCCTTTCAATCCAGACTTTCTTTGTGAAAGGTTACTAGAATTCCCATACACTTTTGACCGTGCTCAATGACTGCATCTTTCTCACATACCTTTCTGCCCACTTACATTGTCCTCAGCAGAAACTGTGAATGTTCCGATTAATAATCTGGGAATGTCTGGTATAATGACAGCAATGTAGGGTGAGAGTAGTTTGATCAAGAGATAGCTTAGAAAGACAATTTGAAGACCAGAGGGTACACTGATATTCCTAGGAGAGTAGGGTCTTAGGTAAGGTGTACAGACAACAGTCTGGAAATTGGAATAATAGTAAATTGCATACTTGTGCATGGACAAGTAGATGTGGCTTAAGTTGGGATTTCTTCACTTTTTGGGCATTCGGAGCATTTGCTTTTCCCTACTGGTAGCAACTTTAATGGGTTCACTGCATATTTCTTCAGGATTCTTAGTGTTTGCCTGTTTGTTTATTTGAAACTTAATCTGAACCTGGGTGTGCAATACACAATACCCTGCCTAGATGAAAGTGTATTCAGACAAGAAGATGACTGATGACAAAGTACATACAAAAATAACCAGGGGTGACCAGGGGTGCACAAAAACTTGTGGGTTCCCCTCCATCTGCTGGCAGTAGAGCAAACCCATGGGCAGCTAAAAGTGCAAGTTCTCAGCAGAAGTGAGGGAATGTTTTGTCTATCAGCAGCTCTACGTGAAGTCTTACCTGTTCATTAAGCTTTCTTGTGATTAGGCTAATCTGCCAGAAAAGTGTTGTTCTTGATCAATCCCATTCCCATCAATCAGGCTGCTGTGAACTGAGCTGCAGCCATTAATCAGGCGTGTATGTACTCACCACACACCAGTCAGCCTATGGTGCTTCACACTGCTTTAATTTCCAGTTAAATATGCATGTCTGCATTGAAATAGGAATAATGTTTCATGGCAAATAATAATCTAGCATTTGCTAACTTCTTAGTGCTCATCTTTGCAGTGGAGGTAATTTCTGCGTTGAGTCATTACTACCAATAATAGTAATCCAGTGGGACCTTCAGAGGCTGTTCTGTTGCCTCACCATTGTCCTTGAAGGTCCATTGAGCAATGGATCTTCCCAATGTGTTATTGTTGCAGAAACACCTGCGATAACTGTTGGTAATAATCATACTAATGCACTGTGAAAATTCAGTGTCCAGCAGCTGTAATTATGGTAGTAAGAACTTGCAGCTAGTAGGGTTACCTAATTGACTCGAACAATTCTAAAACTGTAATATTTGTTTTAATAGGCTTATCCTATTGAGACATGGGGGGAAATGTAGTCTTTCTACAGATAACACACGGAATTAATATTATGAATATTTCACTGTTCCACTAAATATTTATTCTCTCATCTTAAGCTTCAGGTTTATTTTTATAGTACCAGAAGGATAAATTATATTGTATTAATAAAAAGGAGTTAACTGAAAAGTAACTTAATTTGAATGACTGATAGTTCTTATTCTGAAATAGCTTCCATAATTCCTTGTTTCCTCATCTTTGAATTTCCATTGTTTTCCTATCTATGTTAAATTTTCTTATTCTGAAATTTGAGGGAGAAAAAAATCCTTTGACATAGTGATAAAATTGCCTTTCTCCCAAGGTTGCTAATAAATTTAAAACATGGAGCCTTTTCCTTTTTTTTGTCCAATAACAGTAACCCTTTCCATGAGAACAGATCCAGAATATCACTGTGTGATAGTAGCACTTTTTGAAAATGTCTTTTTTTTTTTTTTCTGGGTTAAAGAATCAGCATAGGTAAGGTAATAGCTACCACCGTGAGGTGACATGAAAAACAAATGTTACATGTGGAACTCAGTGTTCTTGATCTTTGTGGGTACATTGTGTATACAGTAGTAGTCCAGAGATCTGTAGACTGTTACGGTGCAGTCATTCAATTTCTATCTAAATTAACCTGCAAAAGTGCCAGATTTGCATTAAACTGAGGCAAAAAAATATATTATATAGTGTCACTTTCCTTCCCCTTTAGCTGGTAGGATCTCATATTTCTGTGGAGGCACTTAACTCAGAAATTTGTCCATCTTAGCCTCCAAACAATTATTTACTGAATGGGGATAGCTCAATGTGTAAGTCCCTATAATGGAGAATTGTTAGGCACATTAGCAGAATTACATCAAACTATTAAAATTATTGCTATTTGAGTAGCGGTTCATTCCTGGGTATATGTTTATGAGGTGTTCTTTTGTTTCATGTTTAATCTTTTTGTTTTCACTTCCAGGAGCTGGAGTTTTCCAACCTGTTTGCAGTTCTTCACTGTATCCACTCATTCTTTGCAGCCAAAGTGGCTTGTTTGGACCCTTTGTATGTAGGCAGTCAAGCCACAGCTTCTGCTGCTCCCACAACTTCTGGTACTGGCAAATTAAAGTATACCACTTGACATCTCACATTACAGCACTGCCACTTAACAACAAGACGTAACAATGTATAAATATTCATAAGATGTAGACCTTTGGTGAACCATGTATGTGGGAACCAATCCTGGAGGCAAGACATCTTGCAGCATCAGCAGATAAATGGTCACGTGGGATCATAAATTCATCTCTGTTCTGCAAGACATCAGTAAATAATCCTAGTTGAAACCCCAGAATAGGATGGATATGCTTTTAGTATGATCTATTTGTACTTACATAGTGCTTTAAGCAACACTGGAAGCAAAGGAATAAATGATGAAATGAAGCACTTCAGTATTTAATAAAATTTTCAAACTGCTCTAATAATACACAAATAGATTGTCATTTTCCTGTTTTCAGATGTTTTTTATGACATATACTAACCTCTGAGTATGAACTTAATACCCTATCATTATATTATAAATGACATAAGAGCAAGCAACAAGCATATAGTACATGGTGACAAGGAGAAAAGCATGAAATGGCATTTGTGTAAGTATCTCCTCAAATAAGAAAGCACTTTAAGCATTGCTGTAGAATCCATACTTGTGTCCATACAGGGAGTCATGCTACCTTTTCTATTTTGTTCTTTTAGTCTAACAATAACAACAAAGATATAGCCATATTAGACTGATACATTTTTAAAAAATAAAAAACAAGCCACAAAAAACAAAACACCTTTCCATGAGGAAGTCCCTCTTCTTCAAGTAAAAATAATGTGATATGAGTTTAATTTTATTACAAATTAAGTGCAAGTGTGTAAAATATCATGTCTGCTATTTACTTCCTTTTTTTTGTCAAGAAATAAATTCTGTAAATCTAATAGTCTTTGTTCACAAGACTTAGCTGTTGAATTTGTTTTGGAGACAGTCCGCCTAATACATTGTTTCCATGTTTAACCTTGATTTCATGTCATAAGTAGAACCTTTGTTCCACTCAGGCTCTCAGCAAAATACAAATTCTACATTATGCTTGAAAAATGAGTCTACCCCTTGAATTCCTAATAATTTTTTTTATATATATTGTTAGTAAAAGGCAGGAATAAATTAAATA
Source organism: Pandion haliaetus (assembly GCA_013401275.1). Lineage (NCBI taxonomy): Eukaryota > Metazoa > Chordata > Aves > Accipitriformes > Pandionidae > Pandion > Pandion haliaetus. The sequence goes on along the minus strand of VYZV01007105.1, from coordinate 18,858 downwards.
ACCTGGAAAGAATAGATGACAGAATGCATAATGTCTTTGTATGTTAAGAATATTATATCACCCTGGACCACATACTAGTTCCAGACTATCATTTAATGATGAAATCTGAGAGAGTTGTAAATCTAAAATTAATAACTTTATTTAAATATCATTTTGCAAAATAATTTGGTTATGTGCTATTACACACATCCATGAAGATGGAAAAACGGTGGGAGCATCTGTGGGATATAACTGAAACAACATAAAAGGTGAGGGATTTTTTTTGCCAGTCATGATAATAAAACCCAAAAAACTGCAGGAAGAACAGTTATTGCAGCTACAGTGTATGCATAACATTTTAAATAGTACTTTGTGGGGTTTCTGCTTATTATATTGAAATAAAAACTTCCCTTTTTTTTTTTTTTTTTCCCCACTTGTTATAAAAACACATCGCACGTAAGGGTTGTGGACACCATCTGCCTTGTTTAGCATAAAGAATAATTCTGTCACATCACTTTTTACATATTAAGATAATTAAAACTTTGAAAGTGAAGCCACAGGAAAGCTTTTTTAAAATGGGAACAATTCAAAATGCAAGGCAGGGACAAAAGATGAATGAACTGTAGGGGCAAATCATGTCCCTGTGTTTTTTGCTTTGCATTAGAAATATTTGGATTTATGTGTGTGAGAGTATCCCTGCCTTGAAGTATAGCTGATCTCACTTGATACTAGTTCCAAATAATCTGAAGATATATTTTCTAGGGTCTCTTTTATCACTTTCAAATGACTTTCAGTACATACTTACTTCTTAGTAGTACACCTCCAAGGGTTACACGTTTATTTTCCATGCTAAATATAATGGAATGATGTTGTAATCCAGCTATTAAATGCTTTAAGTGTCATCAAAATCCAACATTTTCATAGTCATCATTGTGTGTGTTTGTTTATATGAATTATCCCTGAATAAGGACGTCGCATCCTGGTCTCTGAACGACACATGAAACTACCGTGGCTGTCTATGGGATCTGGAGTTTGCTCCTGAGAGAGTACAAACCCCAGATATTTTGAATCTAAAGCTACAACAGCCTAAGGGGTTTAACGATGGTAACTCAGGCACTGTCCTTGTCAAGAAAGCATATACTGGAAACACACATTTTGGCAGAGCACTGACAATGCTGAAAACAGAAGCTCGGTATCTGTTAATGACAGTTCTCCTCCTCTGTGCTCCTGAATCATCTCCTTCTTTTTAATGCGTTGCTGTGGCATTCAGCTATCACAGCGTTGGCATGTGCTAACACCTCAGTAAATGCTGTGCTGGTAATAGCAGAATCTAAAACTAATCAGCCACCAGTTGAATGTTTTTCCTGCAACCATTCATGTTATGTGCACAGCTGTACCACTGAAACTGAGAGTTGTTTAAAGGACATTGTTTAATGTGCTTAAATGAACATAACATTTACCCAAACTAGCAGAAAGTATGTCATAGCAACTTGCTGGAGATTAAGGGATTCCACGATATGAAAGCCCCCCTCAAAAAAAAAAAAAAAAAATTTAAAAAATGCTGCTTGTGCAGAACTGAGCTAATGACATGAACTTTTGGGACTCCACCAGTATCCTAAAGATCTCTGTCAAGTATTCGGTTTGTAGAACTGCTGTATTCATCAATGAGACTTTTGTAACTGGGCATTAAATACACAACATTCAAGAGACAAACATTAGCCTGTAAATTGATTTTTTTTGTTTTTCTAAACCCCTATATTTCAAAGACCTGAACTGGTGGGTTTTAATCAAGACTTTTATTTTCAAGAAGATAAAAGTGATGTGAGAATATAAAATGTGGTAGCCTTGACTGCAGGTCAGTGTCGGTTTGTAAATGTAGCAGGGGTTTGTGCACTGACCTCACAGAATATTCAGAGGTGCCTCTGCATCCAGGCTTGCCCTTTTAGAGCAAGCTGGTCAGAAGTTCAGTCTTGAACCAAAGAGTGAAATTTTTAAATTCTGTGCTGTAACTAATCCTGAAATAGCAAAATATAATTTACAAACATATTAAATGGCTATATATTTCATTTAAATACTTACAGGAGATTCCCATTTAAAGCATAGTGAACTTCATACACATGTGTCAAGAAACAGGCTTTATGTTGCAGCCTCTCATTTCACGCTTAACATATAATGAATACAGGAATTTTGTAAGTCAACACAGACCAGAGACAATGAAAAAACACAATTATAATGAGCTATCACCTTTTGCTAAAAATCTGTATGCAAGTGAAAGCAAATTTTTTAACAAAAAAGAGCAAACCAACCAACCCATAGCATAAAATGTAATTTTTTCTCTTTATGCTGTGATATTTCTAAATAAGTTTAATAAAAAAATTTCTTTATAGTACTGTGCCTATTGAGGTGATGATATTTAGTATACCAAAAATATGTACTCTTAAGTTTAACTAAATATATTTGGTTTGATTTGATTTGCTTTCTGATTAAAATTTTAGGTGATCTGACCTTCACAGAACTAACCATATGCTAGGTTATAGTGTTAGCATAATTTTATTATGAAAGCGTTACCGAATTGAATACGTTATTCTGGATTTCTTCAGTGAATGAGTAAGTTTCATTTCCTACATCTGCTTAAAAACAGTCCCAGATTTTCAGAACTTTGCATTCCAGTAGCATGAAGGCACCTTTGAAATAAAAATCATCTTATTTTTAAATAATGGCCATTTTATTTTGTTAATTAAGGGCAGAAAGAAGTTTGTGGAGACAAACTAGTTGTAAGGGGGTTGTTTTTCAAAACCAGTAATTTGAAGTTTTGTCTATTCAAGCTAGAATTCATAAGAATGCAAACCAATAATATACAGTACCAATATGCTTTGAGATGAGAATCATGAAAAATATTATTTTCCAGATTAGCCCTTGATTCCACAAAAAATGTATTTATTTACTTTGTGCACTTGGACTTTACCAGAACACCTCAAAGTGGACAGTTAAACACGAGTAGGTAGTTGTTAATACTGCAACCTATTACTTTAAATGTGATTTGATTTATTCAATGCCTTAAGATGTTTTTTACGTCAAACAAAATATTAAAAAGGCTGAAGATCTTGTGAATGTACAGTTACTGCCCTTAGAAATTCAGCTGCTTTGCTACATATTGTCTAAGCACCCTTGAGTATTTCCTATGCCAAAAAGAAAGACCAGTTTTCGTTCTGGTATGGCAATTCCAATGAACCTTTTGGAAAATGTAATTTTATTAATATTTATTAATATTAAACACTGATCCTTGTATTGCACTTTCTATTTCGTTACAGGGTCTCTGAAAAAGTGTAGTGTCTGAAAAAAAGTTTAAGCCGATTTTCAAATATTCAACCTCGGGCAATTATGAGTCTGTACTTTGGACTCGCACCTCTGACCAGTTCTGCATGATGGGAAACATAAGAGTACTCACTCAAGCTCCCAGAATTTAAGTACCTGTCTTAGATGCCTAAGGTAGGACTTGAGGCTCTCAAAAGGGAAACACAAGACGAGCTTAGGAGCTCTGGAGGTGCATGCGTGTGTGGGTGTCTCTCTCTAAGGAGCTAGAGGTGCTTCTGCGTTTTATCAGGAATGTGCTTTTAAAGCCAGGCTCCTGCCTGCTGGTGCTCACTGTGCTATTATTCATATCACAGGGCTGTCTTTAAGCCCATGAACTGGATTTTTAGGGTGAAACTAAACAAGCATCACACCTATATGAGTTCCAGGTCCTGATGGGCTTTCAGACCATGTGGCCCAACTGAAATGGGTCCAGAGGGAAAAAACCCTCTGAGAAGTTAACGGCGAGGCTGCCAGCTGCTGCTGCCAGCTGTTTCTGTCTCTGCAGCGGCTGCTGCTCATGCACCGCAGGTGCTCGAAGGGCCCTAGAAAGCTGAGCTTCACAGCGTAGCCCAACAGAGCTTAGTACCTGGTGGGGAATGCTGCACTGCGGCAAGGGGCAGAATGAAGCTGAAGAAGGCTGATGGGTGTCCAGGGCAGGTTATTCTGCATCACCTTTTTCCCTCACCACACCGGGACGGTATTGACTACGAGCAGGCTACCCTGTGCTGGTCAGCCCTCTCCCTGCTGCATTTTTCTCCCCATCTTCCACAAATACACAGCAGAATATTTGCTCTGAGGTCCCCAAGCAGACTCCCCTCTCCCCTCACCCCCTTTGCTCAGACAGACAGCAAAACTGTACTTTCAGCTACATAAGAGAGCCTCGACAGGGGACAGTATTAAGGAATATGGCAAAGGCATCCGTGTACCAGTAAGAGTGCTTGCTGGTGTGATTAACATTCAGGTTAAAGCAAATGAAGTTATATCTGAGCTTAAGTGCTTTCCTAACTTGGGGGGTTCTTAAGTGTGCAATTTTAATATTTTCCACGAATAAGTTCTGTAATGTCAACGTATTTCTACTTGCTTGGCTCCATTTTCAGGAAGTTTAGCAGAGATAGCAGTTCATATTCTGTTGGAATCATAAGGCATAAAAATACCAGAATAAAAAAAAAAATCTGTTTGGATTCTGTATAATATTACAGTACATCACATAATCTATTAAAAAATTGTAAAACTAAATGCTTTCATTTACATAACCTAGTCAGTTTTCACTGTGGTATACATGCCTTCCACTTTCAACAACTTTCTCCACAAGAAACCCACCTATATATTATAGAAATTCTTNGGGTGGGGTATGTGTGTGTGTGTATATATTAGTATATACTAATGGAAGATATTCAGTATATATTAACAAAAGTTACATATTAGGCACAACTATAAAATAGAAGCATAAATCCATGAAGCTTTACCTTTAAAAACTTATAATACTATAAAGAAGAATATGTATATTAGTTGAAGAAATGGCTATTTTTGCAGGATATGCACAATCTGGATATACAATAATAAATTGATAAACATTAACCAATTTACTATTTCATACCTCCAGGAACATTGATTTTTTAATTATTCTTATTCCTTTAGCATATTTGCAATATATGTCAAGTTTTAATTTGTTATGGATAAAAATGACTGAAAAAATGTAATAGAAAGTGCTATATATTTTATAAATATTAGAAATTTAAGAAAAACTATTCAAATTATTTATTTCATTTTTAGTTATGGTTTTGTGGTTGTTTGTAATACGTATTTGTGACAAACATAAGTCACCTAGTTGTTTAAGCTCATTAATGTACAACTAATAAAATGCTATCTTCTGTTTTGGTTTTGTTATGTTTTGTTTTGCTTCTTTTTGTAATGGAACATAACAGAAAAAATAGAAAATAAATACTTTTTTAACTAATGTTTTGCATTTAGTCATACAGTGTATGAGTTTTATATCATTGAAAGCCAAATCTGAGAGATAAAAAAAATACTCAAAGTACCTGGGGTGGTAAAGTTATTTCTCAACACCATGTTCAACTGTTTATTTAATAGAAATAATGAAGATTCCTTACTTGTATGATCATTTCCACAAGGCATGTCACCCGCTTAAAGTCTGACTAGGATTTTTGAAATATCTGCCTCTCCCCTGGCTATGAAGCTCGCCTACAACCCGATTATTTTACCACACAACCACCAGATTATTTTACCATTGACATGTAATTGCTTAGTGTTGGTTGGACTGAACATGGGCCTGATATTGCAGTGCTTGAAGGTATTTTTTGGTACATCTTTGCAATCAAACAACTTTCAAATGGTGCTGTGACTACTAGAACAAAACCAGCTTCGATGAGTTCAACTTTGCTCATCTTTTTCCCTGACTGAGGGAAGAGATGCTGGAAGAAGGGGCATGCCGCTTTTATTTAGGCGCCTTTGTACCTTTTCAACAATTAAGGGTGAGAGTCTGTAGTGCATATCTCACAAGCACATTTTTGGTGCCTTTCTTATGCTCCCAGTGTGGAGAAGCCAAGTAAGGTCCCTTGTGATAGTGCTGCTGTCACCTTTCTCTCCCACCCCCTCCACAAGCAGTCACCAGGGCCCTCTTGGACCTCAGGCTGGGGTTGCCTTCCTCAGTTCTGCACCCAAGGAAATCTCCCTTGCTGGCCCCAGCCCTTTCAGCATCTTGAAGAGAAGGAAAAAAATATGGTTTGTTGTATATATAAGTGTGATGAACACTTTGTGCTGAAAAAATCCTCAGTCCTCATTCCTAGATGTGATTCAGCTGATGTGGGTTAGCAAACATGTACCACTGTCACATCACATCAATTAGTTTCCTGTGCCTCAAGTTTGTTTTTATACCACACTTAAGTGAGAGGCGAGAAAAAAATGAGAGGAGAGAGGTCCTTAAAAAAAGAGGTGAAGAGAACCATAGAATATTACAAAGTTTGGAAAATCTTGGAACTAAGTGTATTCCGAATGTACAGGTACCCTATTATAGCTACCATTTCCATTTGCCCTTTATACGGGAACAACCTATTTTCTTCCGAATTATCATTTTTAATCTAGCATCTTTTACATCTTCCTCACAGATTTTGACATCAAATGAAAATCAAAGTTTCTTAAGATACAGTCCTTGAATGAGTTTCTGTAAATTCATGGTATTTATGTTCCACAGCTAATGTACTTGTTCTCCAAGCCCTACAACAATTTAATCTTGCAACATTTAAAATGAATTGTGATTTATTTTCTTGTGCATTTGATCAATAAAAGTTAGCACAGTATGGTATTTGCATCTTACCAATGATTATGTTGTACAGTTCCCAAGTTTCTTTTTCAGTATTTTGACAGTAGCTATTCTTACATTTGCCTAAGAAATAGTAGCATTTTATTTTTTTTAAAAATAAATGGCTGAGCACAGAGCAATCCAGTCTGTATTCTCCCTTCAAACAAATTATAGCACATTGATAAAAAGGTTACCAGTTTATTAGGGACAGTTGCTTTCTTTTGCTTTTTTTGCATTCACTTGTGCCACATCCCAATTTCTCAGGATGATGACTCAGATTTGCTGATTCCCAGGTCAGGATTAAGGTGAAAAAAACACCAGGGATTCTTTAACTCACAAAACTCAATTTTTATTTGCTCACAGCAAGAATTGGCATGCTCACTGCCAAAACTCGTACGCTCATAACAAAAATTGGCATGAGGCTATGTCAGTAAACCATGTAACATGCTAACCATACATCACCAAACAGATACTACAGGCCTTGCTTATCTGGGAACCAGTTCAGCAAAAACAATAAGGGGAACCCTCCCATTGAGTCACAAGTTTCAGAGTGGACGCCCTTGCTTTCTAGACTCCTTCTCGGCGAGGAGCCTAGGGGCAGCTGAATCCACTCCTAGTCCCAGACTTGGTCAACGGTTTATGTCTAAAGGGATGAGGTGTAGGGATTACGGAAAAGAGAGGAGAGAAAGGAGAGAGGAGAGAAAGGAGAGAGGAGAGAAAGTAGAGAGGAGAAGAATTTTACCGGTCCTGGGTCCAGCATTGGTTCAGTCAGCCGAGGGGGTCCGGTTCCCATGGGCTTGCGCTCATGGGGCTTCAGTTTGTGTCCTTTTATCATCCTTGCCCCTCCTGCTCGTGGGCACTGGAACACCTTAGGCTAATTAGGTAGCCTTTGGGCCATGGGCCTGGGGGTCACTTGGGGAGTATCTTCCCCTTCCCTGTTGCCATACATGGAGAGCTGCCCTGTTCAGCACATCAGAACAGGGAGCTGGGCACCCTCCAGCACACCCTCCCCCTCCTGTTGCTGATGGGCACTGATGGGCTTCTTTTCACCTCTGGTTCCTTGCTAGGCAGAGTTTGCTGTTATGCAGAGTTAGTTGTCAAGCAGAACTTGCCCCACTGCAATGTTTGAGACATTAACTCCTTCAGTCTCTCACAACTTGGAAATGCATTTGTGGCAGTAGACAAACTGCAGTATTAGACACTTTAGGCACTGATCTGTAAGAGATAATCACTTCATCTTCTCTGGGGAAATTTCAGTGTTTTCAGGGGACTGTCTAAGCATGGGGCACATACTCAGCACAGATGAGTTTATGCTGCTTCTGCTCCCAAAGTGGAGGCTCCCAGTGTGCTGAACTATAGCCATGCCACCATGGAGCCTTCCTTAGCGGTTCAGTGCTCATCCAAAGAGGTCTGCACCATGGTCCTTTTATCCTTGTACAGACACATTCTGGAAATCAACCAACATACAACTGCAAACCTGATAGGTATAGGTCAGGTACTGCTGTTGAAGAGGCTCAGGATGGGAAATTATGGAGGCTACACTAAGAGCCCGGTTTCACAAAGCACTGAATACACTGTTGTGAGGATGAAAATTTTTAGTACCTCTCATGTAGGAAAGAGCTAAAAGTGCTAAGACCACAGAAAAGGGAGTATGTTTCATTGTCCTTCAATAACATACTTGAATCAAAAGATAAATTTAGCTCATTACTAGAAGAGGGATGGGGAAAAAAAATCTGATTTTTCAAGAGTGCCAATGAACTTCAGAGCATTTGCACTTGCATCACTGCTATGGTGAAAAGGAAACACTGGCTGACCCAAGTGGTTATGGTAAGAGTTATGTATCACCGGTCTGGAGATGATTTAAAACCCAAGAGGCCATAAGCAGATTTATTCGTTTTTCTAAAGGACACAGCATAGAAACACTAGCAGCTGGAGGAGGGTATGTGACAGCACTGCCAATCTGTACTCCCTGATCTGGCCTTGCAGAATTGTGAGCATAGAAGAAGAATAATGTTTTACCTGCTTTCTATTTTTTCTAGACTACCTAAGGTACAACCTGAACATTTTTCAGACTTTTTTGCTGCAGGGTGGAGAACTAGAAAGATTTTTACTAGATGCTGAGATTGTCATGTGAAGATATATCTAGAAACTGGGGTTTTAAAAAAGGAAAAAAAGTTCCATCAAGTACCATGAGCTTCAGTGAAAAGCCAAGAGAGAAACTTTTTAGGTGGCCAGATCCAAACTCTCACCTTTCTATTTTGAACAGATACAAAATCCTTTTAGCTAGATATCTTTTTTTTTTTTTCCTATTTTCCTTCAAGAGGCTAGTGAGGAAGACAGAAGGTCTCAGAAAGGTCAAATCCCTTCACTGAAGCAAGGAAGAGAGAGAGTGGGGTGGCCGGCTATGGTCTTTGCACTGCAATACCACTGAGTGCAGCAAAGGCGCAGATCAGGGCAACATCACAAACAAATTCTTTTCACACCAGAAGACAAATATTTGGAGGAAGCAGGAGGTTAAGGCCTTCCATCATTTCACAAGAAACAGGAGCTCAGACTATGGTTAACATGGAAACTCATATCTGGGTGGTTCATGTGGCTGGGAACAGTCTCACAGCAGTATGCATGGGGCTCTTCCCTGACAGGGAGGTCGAGGGACCCAGGGCTGGTGCAGTGTAAGTGAGATCTGAGTTGTCTGAGGGGGATTAGCAGAACCTCGTGACCTACTGTGAAGGACCAAGGGGCTTGTGAGATGGTAGGAAAATATTCAGAGGAATATAAATTTAGGAAGTACAGCCTGAGTCACTGAATCTTACCCAGCTTCCTCAGGCGGTCATATCATATAACCCCTCTCACAAATGTTTAAACTTCATCTTAAAAGTAATTAGGCTTTTTGGCCCTCTTCCTCTTGTTGAAAAGACTTCTGGAATCTCACTGCTCTAATGGTTTGAAGCTGTCTTCTAATTTCCAGCCTAAACCTATTTGTAACTAGTTTATATCTGTTTGATTTTGTGCCAGCATTATCCCCTAATTTAAATAGTTCTTTTCCAGCCCTGGTGTCAGTCCCCCTTTTCCCCTCCTCTCCTCGATATATTTATAGCAAGCAATCATATGCCCTGACAGCTTTCATTTTGCCTGAATGCACAAGCCAAGCTCATACAGAAGATGTCTATGCAGTGAAATTTGGTGCAGAGATTCCTGAGCTATTGCTGACTCCAGCTGATATGTCTACCTGTTGTGCTGCAGCAATACGAGCTCAGGGCCAGAAGCAGTTCATCCACTTTAATGCAGTTTAAGATAGTAAATACAGCTCATCAGCACCACACTGTGATATACTGCTTCTAGAGCAGATAAAGTCCATGGCGGCTCAGGGCTTTCTGCACTGCTCTTTATTGCTCAGTGCAGACGTTTGCTAATCAGGTTCCCTGGCTTGTTTCCATACCATCCTAATGGGATGCAGTCTTACTCTAAATCTGTTCCAGTTTGACTTTTTTCTCTGACTGTGACTACTTCTGCACCTTATACCATGCTCCAGATATGATCTCCTTAATGTCTTGCCCTATGGCCATAATATTTGTCAACTGTCTGCAAAGACTGTGACTGGTTGCATGAGTTATTTCTGTGGCTGCATCACACTGGTGACTCACAGGCATCTTGTGAAAAGCTAGTATATCATGGACCTACTTGTTCTTCCAGTCGTGTGATCAGCTCTCAGCTCGTCAGTAATGAGGATGGGGTATAGGAACAGGTCAGTTTATCACCCACAACATAAACTAGGAGTCTTTCTCTTTTTCCCCCCTACATTATGGGGAAGGGGAGGCAGAGAGAAACGAGCCATCAGTTTGAGTTAGCTTTCAGTGAGACAGCTTCAAGGGGTGTCAGGGTAAAGATGCAGATTTGGATGCAAATCTTTTTTTCTGGGAGGCAGGTTAGAGGATTTATATGCCAGTCCTCCCATTTCCACATCTTTTGGCTTCCAGAAATGACTGAAAAGAAGAAAACAAAAAGCCCTGTAAAGGGCAAAGGAGAAAGAATGAAAGGCTTATAGGAAACCTGTTCTTTATGGTCTTCCAGAGTTAAAATATCTCCAGCATTTATCAAGTCTTGTTCCATCTTCGCAATCAGACAGTTTATTTCTGAGTGATTAATCTTCCTTTTTTTTAACCCCTGCAGTTGGATTATCTTCAGGCAGCCTTGGTTGGGACAGAACTCCAATGACAAAACCAGCACTATATTCTATATACTTCTTTCTGTTTGGGCCAGGGAAATCACATTTTTCAAAGCCCATTCTCACGTTAGGTGAGCAGAGGTTTTGGAACACAAATAATAAAGTAAAAGAATTTTTAAAGTTTCAGTGGCTGGGGTATTCTTTTTTTTGCTCTGTTGTGTTTTCTTTTCTTTTTAAATATGAGCAGGTGAAGCTCAAATGCTCAATAGCATTACCATTTTTTCCTGTCCATTTACTTTGAATGCTGTGTGACCGGTCTCAAGGACTTTTAAAAACAGAAGTGCAAATTAATACAAAATCAACAAAAAACCTGATTTGCAAGGATTAACCTCAGCTAGGAGCCTGGGGAATTATCTGAAGTTATTAATAGCTTGTACAAAACTGCATCTGTTTTAATGAACAGGAACATTAATTTCTATATTTTTATACGTATTCAGTGTTAGCTTTAAAGTATGAGTTATGAGATGTTTCTATAGAAAGAAAAATAACTTCTGATACATAATACGTCAGATTGCCTCGTGGTAAATACATAAATTTGGCTAAACTTAAATCAAATACAGTGTAGTGGCTGTATTGTAAAAAGATAGATGGTTGTTTAAAGTGGTGTTACACCCCTGCCATTTGGCTGCTGAGAGTTATTGAAGCTGAGCCCATGAGCAGACTCCTGAGAAGTCTGTTGAGTCCGTTGGTACAAGCTAGTACCATCACCTTCTCAGAGTAAGGCTGTCCTGTTCCTGTGTCCTTCAAAAAAGACCTGTGTCAATCTGATCTTTTCTAATCTCAGTGAGGGAGACTTCTGGTCTTCTCTTCTGTTTTTTTATGGGAAAAAAGACTGGCCTCACAAAACTGAGCAAAGATGAGAGACAATTGTAGTGTCATAGGTTAGTTCAGGAGGGCATCTACTCCAAATTCCCATGCCCCCAGAGGAGAGGATGTTAGAGCATTACATCAAATTTTTTTCTAATCCTAAAGTATTTTTTGTAATACTCCAGCTTTATTATAGATAGTACCTAACCTTGGGTTTAGGAACATTGGCAGTCTTCAGTCTATTCCTGCATGAGATGGGCAGAAAAGAAAGAGGGTCTTTCTATAAACACTTTGCTGTTAAATACTAAACTTTAATAATATGATTTCTATCTCTATAACTTGAATAACATATGCTGTGTTTTATTACATGCTAATGTTTTAATTAGAATAATTTCATTTATTATATTGCTATCGTGATTTGTGTACACTTTGCCCTCATATATCTGTCCAGTCCCACTTCTGAAACAACAGTTTTTATGGGATAGCTTCTGGATTTTTAGTATTTCCATTCACTTTTGAGAAAAGACGTTAAATTCAGCTCAGATTGGTTTAGTTAGACACTGTTATAGTCTGAATAGTGTTTGAAAAAGGGGGAGAGAGATAGGGTTTGTTTAAGTAACAACAGATAAAATGATTGCTGGTCTCTGTAAAATTATAAATCACATTTCTTGATGTTTTTACTTTAGATAAAGTAAAATTAAAATTGTCAATGGGGCTGTATTTTCTTTTATGAGTTCTGATCCTTTTTGTATATGTTAAGATTTTTTTTTTTTTTCTGCAGGACTACAGATGCATTTATTTATTTATTTATTTAAGTTGAATCAACCCTGCAAAGTATTGACCTTTATGTGCAATTTACTGAGCCTGAAGTATTATTCTGAGACCATGTGTGACAACTTGGGACCAAATGAAGCTGCAAAATTATTGTTATTCACCTTATTTCTACTGCTTACTTTGTTTCAGTTACTAAATTTTGTGTGAACATGTGATCAGAAAAATATATCTGGGATGTAAAAGAAAATTTAAGATGATTTATTCCAAAAGCTGTGACCTTTCATGTGTTTTGTTTAATTCCAGTGCTGCAATGGCCAGATGAACTCTCAAGTTCCGTAACAAAAAAATGCTGTAAATCTCATGCTTTCAGAATCTCTTCAGGCAATCTCCATGGTTTGCACTGTGCTCTCTCACATAGTCCCTGGGCCCTGGCAGCTAAGTTATGTTATTTTCATTAAACTGTTTTCCTACAGCTGTTTATGCTGATGACACCATTTGCTAGGGGTTTTTTTTCAGCAATAACTTTACCTGGAACAAGAACTTATCTTAGCACTTTTCTGTTGTGTTTTGGTTTTTTTTTTTTTTTTTCT